>PVHO010029753.1:0-22944 GCA_004024885.1 Saguinus imperator | reverse complement strand
TGGAAGACAGTGTGGCGATTCCTCAGGGACCTAGAAATAGAAATTCCATTTGACTCTGCAATCCCATTACTGGGTAAATATTCAAAGGACTATAGATCGTTCTACCATAAGAACACATGCACACAAATGTTCATTGCAGCACTGTTTACAATAGCAAAGAACTGGAACCAACACAAATGCCCAACGAAGATAGACTGAACTGGGAAAATGTGGCACATATACACCATGGAATATTATGCAGCAATCAAAAATGATGAGTTTGTGTCCTTTGTAAGGACTTGGATGTATCTGGAGGACATCATTCTCAGCAAACTGACACAAGAACAGTATAAGAAACACCGCATATACTCATTCACAGGTGAGTGAGATAAATGAGAACACATGGACACAGAGAGGCGGTCTACTATACACTGGGGTCTATTGGTCATAATTGGGGAGAGAGAGCGGGGGAGCTGGGGAGGTATAGCCTAGGGATGAATGTCAAGTGTGGGTGAAGGGCAGGAAGGCAGCAAAACACACTCCCATGTGTGTACCTATGAAACTATATTGCACGTTCTGCACATGTACCCCAAAACCTATAATGCAAAGAAAATTTTTTTAAAAAAACCTCATTGAATAAGTCACAACGGAGCAATAGTCAGGTATCTATTTTATATGGTCTATCATTCAAAGTTTCAGTGAACAGTGAACTTCTATGGAGTAATCAGGACGGTGTTTAACATAGCCACGAATTAAGTGCCTTGCTGAATGATACGCACCAGTATGATAAACAGGAGGCTATTTCATATGAACTCTAATTTTGTGTATCGCTGAGTAATACACACGTCGGGCAGTGTCAGGAGTCTATTTGGTATGGACACTCAAACAGAGCCTGTTTGATTCATGCACACATGGATAATAATGAGAAGTCTGTGTCATATGGCTACTCATTCAAACAAACAGTGAATAATGCACATGTGGAGTAATTATAAGTCTGTTTCATATGGCCCCTCTTTCACAGCCTCACTGAATATTAAACACTTGCAATATAGTCTGGAGTCTATTTTTATGGCCATTCATTCAGAGAATCACGAAATAATGCACACCTGCTTAATAGTCAGAAGTCTCTTTTCTATGGCCACTCGATAAGAGCCTCACTAAATGTACAAACCTAGGGAAATAGTCATGATTTACCATTATCCCGACATTCAGAGTCTCACTCAATAATGCACACCTGTGGAATAGTCAGGAGACTCTTTGCTATGGCCACTCGTTAACAGCCTCACTAAGTGTGCAAACCTTGGGAAATAGTCATGGTTTACCATTATCCTCTCATTCAGAGTCTCACTCAATAATGCACACATGTGGAATAGTCCGGAGACTCTACTATGGCCACTCGTTAAGAGCCTCACTAAGTGTGCAAACCTAGGGAAATAGTCAGTATTTACCTATATGCCTTCATTCAGAGTCTCACTAAATAATGTACACCTGTGGAATAGTTAGGAGACTTTTTCATGTGGCCTCTAATTCAGAGGGTCACTGAAAAATGTGATGTATTCAAGAGTCAATTTCATCTAAACTCATATTCAGAGCCACAGTGAATCAAACAGGCCCATTATCATCAAAGGAATCTAATTAATATTGTAAGATCTTCTGAGCCTCACTGAATAATACACACCTGGAGAATAATTTGGAGTCTATTTTCGATGGATATTCATTCCAAACCTTGATAAATAATGTACACCTGTGGAGTAGCTGGGAGTCTATTTTATTAGAACACTCATTCATAACCTCAGTGGATCATATGCCCGTGTGGATTAGTCCGGATTCTAATTTATATGGCCACTGACTCATAAACTCAGTGAAAAATGCACAAATGTAAAGTACTCAGCAGTCTATTTCTTAAAGACACTCATTCAGTAATTCACTAAATAATACAAATATGTAATATAGCAGCATCCTGTTTCATATGGTCACACAAAATGACCCACACAGAGTAAGGCACACCTAGGGAAGTCTTAGGAGTTTACTTTATATAGCCTCTCATTTCCAGCCTCAGGGAATAATGCACAAGGGTGGAATAGACACTATACTATTTGATATGGCCACAAAATCAAAGCCTGAGTAAGGAATACACAACTTTGGAATAGTCCCTTCTCTATTTTACATGCCCAAATATTTAGAGTCAGAGTCAATAATACACGCCTGTGGACAAGTCAGGAACCAATATCATATGGCCAAAGATTCAGAGCCTCAATTAATAAAACATACCTGGGAAACACTCAGGACGGTATTACATGTGGCATCAATTTCAGAGATTCCCTGAATAAGAAACACCTCTACTGTAGTCAGAATTCTATTTCCTATAACAACATATTCAGGGCCTAATTGAATAACATACGCATTGGGAAAAGTTAAAATGCTCTTTCTTATAGCCACTCATTTAGAGCCGAATGTAAAAACACACGCCTGAGGAGCATTCAGGAGGCTCTATTTTATGGCCACGCATTCAGAGCTTCACAGAATAATACAGACCTATGAAAACCTCAGGAGTGTATTTCCCACAGACACTTATTCATTACCTCAGTGAGGAATCATATATATCTGAAAAATACTCAGGATTATATTATATAGAGACACATATTCAGAGACTCACTGAATAATGCACGGCAAAGGAATAGTCTGGAGACTATTTGCTATGACTCTTCACCCAGGGACTCAGTGGAAAATGCTGAACTGAAAAATAGACAAAAGGATAGAGTCAAAGTTTATGTTATGTGATCACTCATTCAGGAACTCACTGAAGAATGCACACCTTGGGAATAAACAGTGTCCAAGTCATATGGACACTCAATCACAGCATTACCGAATAATGTACAATAAGGCAATAGTAAGGAATCTCTATCATATGGCCTGTCATTCGGAGCTTCGGTGCATAAACTACTTCACAGCTGTCAAAGATGTGGAGTAGTCAGGACCCTTTTTAATGTAGCCCCAAATTAAGCAGCTCCCTGAATGATACACACATGTGTCAGAGTCAGGAGACTATTTGACAGAGACACTCATACAAAACTGTATCGAATACTGCACATATAGGGAATAATCAATAGTCTGTTTCATATGGTGATTAGTTTGGAGAATCAAAACATAACACACACCTGTTGAGTAAAATGGGTTCTCATTCATTAGGCCACTCTTTCAGTGTTTTATTGAATAATATGTATATCTGATCAATCAGGAATCTCTTTCACATGGCCACTCCTTCAGGGCCTCTGTGAAGAATACTCTTCTCAAAAATAGTCAAGTTTCTACTTCAAATAGCTACACATTTAATGTCTCTGTACGTAATGAAGACATGGGCAATACACCTGAGTCTTTTTTATGCCCTCTTAGTCAGAGACTCATACATTAATACACAACAAAAAAAGATTTAAGAGTCTACTTCATGAAGCCACTCATTTAGAGCATCAGGGAATAATGCACTTCAGTGTAATAGTTGAGCATTTTTTATATGGACAGTCATTTTATGCCTCACTCAGTGATATATAACTGAACAACCCTCAGGATTCTATTTGATACTAAAACTCATTTAGAACCTTATTGAATAATTCACAATGGAGCAATAGTCAGGTGTCTATTTTATATGGTCTATCATTCAAAGTTTCAGTGAAAAGTGAACTTCTATGGAGTAATCAGGATGCTGTTTATTATAACCACGTATTAAGTGCCTTGCTGAATGATATGCACCGGTAGGATGAGCAGGAGGCTATTTCATATGAACTCTAATTTCGTATGTGACTGAGTAATACACACATCGGGCAGTGTCATGAGACTACTTGGTATGGACACTCAAACAGAGCCTGTTTGATTCATGTACACATGGATAATAAAGAAAAGTTTATGTCATATGGCTACTCATTAAGAAAAACTGTGCATAATGCACATGTGGAGTAATTAAAAGTCTATTTCATATGGTCCCTCTTTCACAGCCTCACTGAATATTACACACTTGTGATATAGTCTGGAGTCTATTTTTTATGGCCACTCATTCAGAGAATCACTAAATAATGCACACCTGCTTAATATTCAAAACTCTCTTTCCTATGGCCACTCGTTATGAGCCTCACTAAGAGTACACACCTGGGAAAATAGTCAGAATTTACCATTATTTCCTCATTCAGAGTCTCACTCCATAATGCACAGCTGTGGAATAGTCAAAAGACTCTTTCCTATGGACACTCGTTAAGAGCCTCACTAAATGAACACACCTGGGGAAATAGTCAGAATTTACATATATCCCTTCATTCAGAGTCTCAATAAATAATGCACACCTGTGGAATAGTCAGGAGACGTTTTCGTTTGGCCTCTAATTCGGAGTGTCACTAAATAATGTGATATAGTCAGGAGTCTATCACAGGTAGACACATATATAGAGCCACAGTGAATGAAACAGGCCCTTTATGTTCTAAGGAATCTAATTAATATGGTCACATCTTCTGATCCTCACTGAATAATACACACCTAAAGAATAATTTGAAGTCTCATTTCGATGGACATTCATTCGGAGCCTCGGTAAATAATATACACCTGTGGAGTAGCCAGGAGTCTATTTTATTAAGACACTGATTCATAACCTATATGGATAATATGCACATGTGGATTAGACTGGATTCCAATTTATATCAGAAGTCTGATTCTTATGGACCCACTTTAACAGCCTCAATGAATATTTCACACTTGTGATATAGCGTGGAGTCTATTTGTTATGGCCACCAATTCAGAGAATCACTAAATAATGCACACCTGTGGAATAGTCAGAAGTCTCTTTCCTATGGCCACTCGTTAAGAGCCTCAATAAGTGTACACACCTGGGGAAATAGTCAGGATTTACCATTATCCCCTCATTCAGAGTCTCACTCAATAATGCACACCTGTGGAATAGTCAGGAGACTCTTTCCTGGGCCACTCATTTAGAGCCTCACTAAGTGTACACACCTGGAAAATTGTCAGGATTTACCTATATGCCTTCATTCAGAGTCTCACTAAATAATGCACACCTGTGGAATAGTCAGGAGACATTTTCGTTTGGCCTCTAATTCGGAGTGTCACTGAATAATGTGATGTAGTCAGGAGACTATTTCATGCAGACTGATATTCAGAGCCAAAGTGAATCAAACAGGCCCTTTATGTTCGAAGGAATCTAATTTATATGGCCACATCTTCTGAGCCTCACTGAATAATACACACCTGGAGAATAATTTGGAGTCTCTTTTCCATATACATTCACTCACAGCCTTGGTAAATAATGTACACCTGTGGAGTAGCCAGGAGTCTATTTTATTAGGCCACTCATTCATAAACTCAGTGGATAATATGCATGTGTGGATAAGTCTGGATTCCAATTTATATGGCCACTGAATCTTAACCTCTGTAAAAAATGCACAAATGTTAAGTACTAAGCATTCTATTTCATATAGACACTCATTCAGTAATTCACTAAATAATACAAATATTTAATATAGCAGCATCCTGTTTCATATGGTCACACAAAATGAGCCTCATTGATTAGGGCACACCTAGGGAAGTGTCAGGAGTCTACTTTATATAGCCTCTCATTTACATCCTCAGGGAATAATGCACAAGTGTGGAATAGACACTAGACTATTTCATATGGCCACAAAATCAAAGCCTGGGTGAGGAATACACAACTTTGGAGTAGTCCCTTCTCCATTTTACATGCCCAAATATTAAGAGTCAGAGTCAATAATACACACCTGTGGACAAGCCAGGAAACAGTTTCATATGGCCAAAGTTTCAGAGCCTCAGTGAATAATACATACCTTGGAAACACTCAGGATGGTATTGCATGTGGCATCAATTTCAGAGCTTCCTTGAATAAGAAACACCTCTATTGTATTCAGAATTCTATTTTCTATACCAACATTATCAGGGCCCAACTGAATAACATACACATTGAGGAAAGTTAAAATTCTCTTTTGTATAGCCACTCATTTAGAGTCAAATGTGAAAATGCACACCCGAGGAGCATTCAGGAGACTCTATTTTATGGCCACTCATTCAGAGCTTCACAGAATAATACAGAACTATTAAAATGTCTGGAGTGTATTTCACACGGACACTTATTCCGTACCTCAGTGAGAAATCATATTCATCTGAAAAATGATCAGGATTGTATTATATAGGGCCACCTATTCAGAGACTCACTGAATAATGCACAGCTAAGAAATAGTCTGGAGACTATTTGATATGACTCTTCACCCAGCGACTCAGTGGACAATGCAGAACTGAAAAATATCCAAGAGGACAGAGTCAAATGTTTATGTTATGTGATCACTCATTCAGGAACTCACTGAAGAATACACACCTTGGGAATAAACAGTGTTCAAGTCATATGGACACTCAATCACAGCATTACCGAATAATGCACAATGGGGCAATAGTAAAAAGTCTCTATCATATGGCGTGTCATTTGGAGCTTCAGTGCATAAACTACTTCACAGCTGTCTAAGCTGTGGAGTAGTCAGGACCCTATTTAAGGTTGCCCCAAATTAAGCAGCTCTCTGAATGATACACACATATGTCAGAGACAGGAGACTCTTTGACATAGACACCCATTCAAAACCATTTTGAATACTGCACATGTGGGGAATAATCACTAGTCTGTTTCATATCATGATTAGCTTGGAGAATCAAAAAATAACACACACCTGTTGAGTAAAATGGGTTCTAATTCATAAGGCCACTCTTTCAGTGTTTTAGTGAATAATATGTATATCTGATATGTCAGGAATCTCTTTCACATGGCCACTCATTCAGGGCCTCTGTGAAGAATACTCTTCTCAAAAATAGTCAAGTGTCTACTTCAAATGGCTACACATTCAAAGTCTCTGTACGTAATGAACACATGGGCAATACACCTGAGTCTTTTTTATGCCCACTTAGTCAGAGACTCATACAATAATACACAACAAAGGAAGATTTAAGGATCTACTTCCTGAAGCCACTCATTTAGAGCATCAGTGAATAATGCACTTCAGTGTAATAGTCGAGCATTTTTTATATGGACAGTCATTTTATGCCTCACTGAGTGATATATAACTGAAGAATCCTCAGGATTCTATTTGATACTACCACTCATTTAGAACATTATTGAATAACTCACAATGGATCAATAGTCAGGTGTCTATTTTATATGGTCTATCATTCAAAGTTTCAGTGAAAAGTGAACTTCTATGGAGTAATCAGGATGCTGTTTAACATAGCCACGAATTAACTGACTTGCTGAATGATACGTAATGTATGATAATCAGGAGGCTATTTCATATGAACTCTAATTTTGTGTATCGCTGAGTAATACACACATTGGGCAGTGTCAGGAGACTATTTGGTTTGGACACTCAAACAGCCTGTTTGATTCATGCACACATGTATAATAAAGAGGAGTTTATGTCATATGGCTACTCATTAAGAAAAACTGTAAATAATGCACAAGTGGAGTAATTAGAAGTCTGTTTCATATGGCCCCTCTTTCACAGCCTCACTGAATATTACACACTTGTGATATAGTCTGGAGTCTATTTTTTATGGCCACTCATTCAGAGAATCACTAAATAATGCACACCTGCTAAATATTCAGAAGTTTCTTTCCTATGGCCACTCATTAAGAGCCTCACTAAGTGTACACACCTGGGAAAATAGTCAGAATTTACCATTATTTCCTTATTCAGAGTATCACTCCGTAATGCACAATTGTAGAAGTTTCAGGAGACTCTTACCTGTGGCCACTCATTAAGAGACTCACTAAATGAACACACCTGGGGAAATAGTCAGGATTTACCTATATCTCTTTATTCAGAATCTCAATAAATAATGCACACCTATGGAATAGTCTGGAGACGTTTTCGTTTGGCCTCTAATTCGGAGTGTTACTAAATAATGTGATATAATCAGAAGTCTATTTTATGTAGACACATATTTAGAGCCACAGTAAATGAAACAGGCCCTTTATGTTCTAAGGAATCTAATTAATATGGCCACATCGGATGAGCCTCACTGAATAATACACACCTGGAGAATAACTTGGAGTCTATTTTTGATAAACATTCATTCAGAGCCTTGGTAAATAATGTACACCTGTGCAGTAGCCAGGATTCTATTTTATTAAGACACTCATTCATAACCTCAGTGGATAATATGCACATGAGGATTAGACCGGATTCCTATTTATATTAGAAGTCTGATTCTTATGGACCCACTTTCACAGCCTCAATGAATGTTTCACACTTGTGATATAGCCTGGAGTCTATTTGTTATGGCCACCAATTCAGAGCATCACTAAATAATGCATAACTGTGGAATAGTCAGAAGTCTCTTTCCTATGGCCACTCATTAAGAGCCTCACTAAGTGTACACACCTGGGGAAATAGTCAGGATTTACCATTATCCCCTCATTCAGAGTCTCACTCAATAATGCATACCTGTGGAATAGTCAGGAGACTCTTTTCTAAGGCCACTCATTCAGAGCTTCACTAAGTTTACACACCTGGAAAATTGTCAGGATTTACCTATATGCCTTCATTCAGAGTCTCACTAAATAATGCACACCTGTGGAATAGTCAGGAGACATTTTCATGTGGCCTCTAATTTGGAGTTTCACTGAATAATGTGATGTAGTCAGGAGACTATTTTATGCAGACTGATATTCATAGACAAACTGAATCTAACAGGCCCTTTATGTTCGAAGGAATCTGATTTATATGGCCACATCTTCTGAGCCTCACTGAATAATACACACCTGAAGAATAATTTGGAGTCTCTTTTCGATATACATTCACTCAGAGCCTTGGTAAATAATGTACACCTGTGGAGTAGCCAGGAGTCTATTTTATTAGGCCACTCATTCATAAACTCAGTGGATAATATGCATGTGTGGATTAGTCCGGATTCCAACGTATATGGCCACTGACTCGTAACCTCTGTGAAAAATGCACAAATGTAAAGTACTCAGCAGTCTATTTCATATAGACACTCATTCAGTAATTCACTAAATAATACAAATATGTAATATAGCAGCATCCTGTTTCATATGGTCACACAAAATGAGCCTCATTGATTAAGGCACACCTAGGAAAGTGTTAGGAGTCTACTTTATATAGCCTCTTATTTACAGCCTCAGGGAATAATGCACAAGTGTTCAATAGACACTAGACTATTTGATATGGCCACAAAATCAAAGCATGAGTGAGGAATACAAAACTATGAAATAGTCCCTTCTCTATTTTACATGCCCAAATATTTAGAGTCAGAGTCAATAATACACACCTGTGGACAAGTCAAGAAACAATTTCATATGACCAAAGTTTCAGAGCCTCAGTGAATAATACATACCTTGGAAACACTCAGGACGGTATTATATGTGGCATCAATTTCAGAGCTTCCTTGAATAAGAAACACCTCTGTTGTAGTCAGAATTCTATTTCCTATACCAACACATTCAGGGCCTAACTGAATAACATACACATTGGGAAAAGTTAAAATTCTCTTTCGTATAGCCACTCAGTTCAAGCCGAATTTGAAAATGCATGCCTGAGGAGGATTCAGGAGACTCTATTTTATGGCCACTCATTCAGAGCTTCACAGAATAATACAGACCTTTGAAAACGTCAGGAGTGTATTTCACACGGACACTTATTCAGTACCTCAGTGAGAAATCATATTCATCTGAAAAATGATCAGGATTATATTATATAGGGCCACCTATTCAGAGACTTACTGAATAATGCACAGCTAAGGAATAGTCTGGAGACTATTTGATATGACTCTTCACCCAGCGACTCAGTGGACAATGCAGAACTGAAAAATATCCAAGAGGACAGAGTCAAATGTTTATGTTATGTGATCACTCATTCAGGAACTCACTGAAGAATACACACCTTGGGAATAAACAGTGTTCAAGTCATATGGACACTCAATCACAGCATTACCGAATAATGCACAATGGGGCAATAGTAAAAAGTCTCTATCATATGGCGTGTCATTCGGAGCTTCAGTGCATAAACTACTTCACAGCTGTCTAAGCTGTGGAGTAGTCAGGACCCTATTTAAGGTTGCCCCAAATTAAGCAGCTCTCTGAATGATACACACATGTGTCAGAGACAGGAGACTCTTTGACATAGACACCCATTCAAAACCATTTTGAATACTGCACATGTGGGGAATAATCACTAGTCTGTTTCATATCGTGATTAGCTTGGAGAATCAAAAAATAACACACACCTGTTGAGTAAAATGGGTTCTAATTCATAAGGCCACTCTTTCTGTGTTTTAGTGAATAACATGTATATCTGATCAGTCAGAAATCTCTTTCACATGGCCACTCGTTCAGGGCCTCTGTGAAGAATACTCTTCTCAAAAATAGTCAAGTTTCTACTTCAAATGGCTACACATTCAAAATCTCTGTACAAAATGAACACATGGGCAATACACCTGAGTCTCTTTTTTATGCCCACTTAGTCAGAGACTCATACAATAATACACAACAAAGGAAGATTTAAGAGTCTACTTCATGTAGGCACTCATTTCGAGCCTCAGTGAATAATGCACACCAGGGTAATAGTCGAGCATTTTTTATATGGACAGGCATTTTATGCCTCTATGAGTGACATATAACTGAAGAATCCTCAGGATTCTATTTGATACTACCACTCATTTAGAATATTATTGAATAACTCACAATGGATCAATAGTCAGGTTTCTATTTTATATCATCTATCATACAAAGTATCAGTGAACAGTGAACTTCTATGGAGTAATCAGCACGGTGTTTAAAATAGCCACGAATTAAGTGCCTTGCTGAATGATACGCACAGGTATGATAATCAGGAGGCTATTTCATATGAACTCTAATTTTGTGTATCGCTGAGTAATACACACCTCGGGCAGTGTCAGGAGACTATATGGTATGGACACTCAAACAGAGCCTGGTTGATTAATGAACACATAGATAATAATGAGGAGTCTATGTCATGTGGCTACTCATTCTGACAAACTGTGAATGATGCAAATGTGGAGTGATTAGAAGTCTGTTTCATATGGTCTCTCGTTCACAGCCTCACTGAATATTACACACTTGTGATATAGTCTGGATTCTATTTTTTGTCACAACTCATTCAGAGAATCACTAAATAATGCACACCTGCTTAATACTCAGAAATCTCTTTCCTATGGCCACTCATTAAGAGCCTCACTAAGTGTACACACCTGGGGAAATATTCAGAATTTACCATTATCCCCTCATTAAAAGTCTCAATTAATAATGCACACCTGTGGAATAATCAGGAGACTCTTTCCTATGGCCACTCGTTAAGAGCCTCACTAAGTGTACACACCTGGGAAATAGTCAGGATTTACCTATATTCCTTCATTCAGAGTCTCACTAAATAATGCACACCTGTGGAATAGTCAGGAGACATTTTCATGTGGCCTCTAATTCAGAGTGTCACTGAATAATGTGATGTAGTCAGGAGTCTATTTCATGTAGACTCATATTCAGAGCCATAGTGAATCAAACAGCCCCTTTATGTTCTAAGGAATCTAATTAATATGGCCACATCTTCTGAGCCTCACTGAATAAAAACACCTGGAGAATAATTTGGAGTCTATTTTCGATGCACATTCGTTTAGAGGCTTGGTAAATAATGTACACCTTTGGAGTAGCCAGGAGCCTATTTTATTAGGACACCCATTCATAACCTCAGTGGATAATATGCACATGTGGATTAGTCCGGATTCCAATTTATATGGCGACTGACTCAAAACCTCAGTAAGAAATGCACAAATGTAAAGTACTAAGCAGTCTATTTCATATAGACACTCTTTCAGTAATACACTTAATAATACAAATATTTAATATAGCAGCATCCTGTTTCATATGGTCACACAAAATGAGCCTCACTGAGTAAGCACACCTAGCGAAGTGTTAGGAGTCTACTTTATATAGCCTCTCATTTAAAGCCTCAGGGAATAATGCACAAGTGTGGAATAGACACTAGACAATTTGACATGGCCACAAAATCAAAGCCTGAGTGAGAAATACACAAATTTGGAATAGTCCCTTCTCTATTTTACATGCCCAACTATTTAGAGTCAGAGTCAATAATACACACCTGTGGACAAGTCAGCATACAATTTCATATGGCCAAGGTTTCAGAGCCTCAGTGAATAATACATACCTTGGAGACACTCAGGACGGTATTACATGTGGCATCAATTTCAGAGCTTCCTTGAATAAGAAACACCTCTATTGTAGTCATAATTCTATTTCCTATACCAACATATTCAAGGGCTAAGTGAATAACATTCACCTTGGGAAAAGTTAAAATTCTTTTTCATGTAGCCACTCATTTAGAGCCAAATGTGAAAATGCACACCTGAGGAGCATTCAGGAGGCTCTATTTTATGACCACTCATTCAGAACTACACAGAATAATAAACACCTATGAAAACATCAGAAGTGTATTTCACACGGACACTTATTCATAACCTTAGTGAGGAATCATATATATCTGAAAAATACTCAGGACTATATTATATAGAGCCACTTATTCAGTGACTCACTGAATAATGCACAGCTAAGAAATAGTCTGGAGACTATTTGACATGACTCTTCACCCAGCGACTCAGTGGACAATGCAGAACTGAAAAAAAGCCAAGAAATAGAGCCAAAGGTTTATGTTATGTGATCACTCATTCAGGAACTCACTGAAGAATACACACCTTGGGAATAAACAGTGTCCAAGTCATATGGACACTCAATCACAGCATTAGTGAATAATGCACAATGGGGCCATAGTAAGGAATCTCTAACATATGGCCTGTCATTCGGAGCTTCAGTAGATAAATTACTTCACAACCATTTAGGCTGTGGAGTAGTCAGAACCCTATTTAAGGTAGCCCCAAATTAAGCAGCTCCCTGAATGATACACACATGTGTCAGAGTTAGGAGATTATTTGACAAAAACACTCATACAAAACCGTTTCGCAAACTGCATCTTTGGGGAATAATCACTAGTTTGTATCATATGGTGATTAGTTTGGAGAATCAAAAAATTTCACACACCTGTTGAATAAAATGGGTTCTAAGTCAAAAGGACACACTTTCAGTGTTTTTGTGAATAATATGTATATCGGATAAGTCAGGAATCTCTTTCACATGGCCACTCCTTCAGGGCCTCTGTGAAGAATACTCTTCTCAAAAATAGTCAAGTGTACGTATGCAACTATCTTTCATGTTCTGCACATGTACCCCCAAACCTATAATGCAATAAAAATTAAAAAAAAAATAGTCAAGTGTCTACTTCAAATGGCTACACATTCAAAGTCTCTGTGCCTAATGAATACATGGGAAATACATCTGAGTCTCTCTTTTATGCCCACTTAGTCAGAGACTCATACAATAATACACAACAAAGGAAGATTGAAGAGTCTACATCATGTAGCCACTCATTTAGAGCCTCAGTGATTAATGAACACCAGGGTAATACTCGAGCTTTTTTTATATGGCAGACATTTTATACCTCACTGAGTGAGATATAACTGAAGAATCCTCCGGATTCTATTTGATACTACCACTCATTTAGAACCTTATTGAATAATTCACAATGGAGCAGTAGTCAGGTGTCTATTTTATATGGTCTATCATTCAACGTTTCAGTGAACAGTGAACTTCTATGGAGTAATCAGGACGCTGTTTAACATAGCCACGAATTAAGTGCCTTGCTGAATGATGCACACCGGTATGATAATCAGGAGGCTATTTCATATGAACTCTAATTTTGTGTATCGCTGAGTAATACACACCTCCGGCAGTGTCAGGAGTCTATTTGGTATGGACACTCAAACAGAGCCTGTTTGATTAATGCACACATGGATAATAATGAGGAGTCTATATCATATTGCTACTCATTCAGACAAACTGTGAATAATGCACATGTGGAGTAATTAGAAGTCTGTTTCTCATGGCCCATCTTTCACAGCCTCACTGAATATTACACACATGTGATATAGTATGAAGTCTATTTTTTATGGCCACTCATTCAGAGAATCATTAAATAATGCAGACCTGCTTAATAGTGAGAAGTCTCTTTCCTATGGCCACTCATTAAGAGCCTCACTAAGTGTACACACCTGAAGAAATTGTCAGAATTTACCATTATCCTCTAATTCAGAATCTCACTCAATAAAGCACATCTGTGAAATAGTCAGGAGACTCTTTTCTATGGCCACTCGTTGAGAGCCTCACTAAGTGTACAGACCTGGGAAAATAGTCAGGATTTACCTATATCCCTTCATTTAGAGTCTCACTTAATATTGCATACCTGTGGAAAAGTCAGGAGACTTTTTCATGTGGCCTCTAATTCGGAGTGTCACTGAATAATGTGATGTAGTCAGGAGTTTTTTTCATGTAGACACTTATTCAGAGGCACAGTGAATCAAAAAGGTCCTTTAAGTTGTAAGGAATCTAATTAATCTGGCCACATCTTCAAATCCTCACTGAATAATATGCACCTGGAGAATAATTTGTAGTTTGTTTTCGATAGACATTCATTCAGAGCCTCGGTAAACAATGTACACCTGTGGAATAGCCAGGTGTCTATTTTATGAAGACACTCATACATAACCTCAGTGGATAATATGCACATGTGGATTAGACCGGATTCCTATTTATATTAGAAGTCTGATTCTTATGAACCCACTTTCACAGACTCAATGAATCTTTCACACTTGTGATATAGCGTGGAGTCTACTTTTTATAACCACCAATTCAGAGAATTACTAAATAATGCACACCTGTGGAGTAGTCAGAAGTCTCTTTCCTATGATCACTCGTTAAGAGCCTCACTATGTGTGCACACCTGAGGAAATAGTCAGAATTTACCATTATTCCCTCATTCAGAGTCTCACTCAATAATGCACACCTGTGGAATAGTCAGGAGACTCTTTCCTATGGCCACTCGTTAAGAGCCTCACTCAGTGTACACACCTGGGGAAAGAGTCAGGATTTACCTATATCCCTTCATTCAGAGTCTCACTATATAATACACACCTGTGGAATAGTCAGGAGACTCTTTCCTATGGCCACTCGTTAAGAGCCTCACTCAGTGTACACACCTGGGAAAGAGTCAGGATTTACCTATATCCCTTCATTCAGAGTCTCACTATATAATACACACCTGTGGAATAGTCAGGAGACTTTTTCATGTGGCCTCTAATCTGGAGTGTCACTGAATAATGTGATGTAATCAGGAGTCTATTTCATGTAGACACATATTCAGAGCCACAGTGAATAAAACAGGCCCTTTATGTTGTAAGGAATCTAATTAATCTGGCCACATCTTCGAATCCTCACTGAATAATACACACGTGGAGAATAATTTGGAGTTTGTTTTCGATGGACATTCATTCAGAGCCTCGGTAAACATTGTGCACCTGTGGAGTAGCCAGGTGTCTATTTTATGAAGACACTCATACATAACCTCAGTGGATAATATGCACATGTGGATTAGACCGGATTCCTATTTATATTAGAAGTCTGATATTTATGGACCCACTTTCTCAGCCTCAATGAATATTTCACACTTGTGACATAGCCTGGAGTCTATTTTTTATGGCCATCAATTCAGAGAATCACTAAATAATGCACACCTGTGGAGTAGTCAGAAGTCTCTTTTCTATGGCCACTCGTTAAGAGCCTCACTATGTGTGCACGCCTGAGGAAATAGTCAGAATTTACCATTATCCCCTCATTCAGACTCTCACTCAATAATACACACCTGTGGAATAGTCAGGAGACTCTTTCCTATGGCTACTCGTTAAGAGCCTCACTCAGTGTACACACCTGGGGAAATAGTGAGGATTTACCTATATCCCTTCATTCAGAGTCCCACTCAATAATTCACACCTGAGGTATTTTCAGGAGACTTTTTCATGTGGCCTCTAATTCGAAGGGTCACTGAATAATGTGATGTAGTCAGGAGTCTATTTCATGTAGACTCATATTCAGAGCCACAGTTAATTAAACAGGCCCTTTATGTTCTAAGGAATCTAATTAATATGGCCACATCTTCTGAGCCTCACTGAATAATACACAACTGGATAATAATTTGGAGTTTATTTTGGATGGACATTTATTCAGAGCCTTGGTAAATAATGTACACCTGTGGAGTAGCAAGAAGTCTATTTTATTAGGACACACATTTATAAACTTAGTGGATAATATGCACATTTGGATTAGTCCAGATTCCAATTTATATGGCCATGGACTGGTAACCTCAGTGAAAAATTCCCAAATGTAAAGTACTCAGCAGTCTATTTCATATAGACACTCATTCAGTAATTCACTAAATAATTCAAATATTTTATATAGCAATGTCCTGTTACTTATGGTCACAGAAAATGAGACTCACTGAGTAAGGCACACCTAGGGAAGTGTTAGGAGTCTACTTTATATAGCCTCTCACTTACAGCCTCAGGAAATAATGCACAAGTGTGGAATAGACACTAGACTATTTGATATGGCCACAGAATAAAAGCCAGAGTGAGGAATACACAACTTTGGAATAGTTTCTTCTGAATTTTACATGCCCAAATATTTAGAGTCAGAGTCAATAATACACGCCTGTGGACAAGTCAGGAAACAATTTCATATGGCCAAACTTTCAGAGCCTCAGTGAATAATACATACCTGAGAAACACTCAGAACGGTATTACATGTGGCATCAATTTCAGAGCTTCCTTGAATAAGAAATATCTCTATTGTAGTCAGAATTCTATTTCCTATACCAACATATTCAGGGCCTAACTGAATAACATACACATTGAGAAAAGTTAAAATTCTCTTTCGTATAGCCACTTATTTAGAGCCAAATGTGAAAATGCATGCCTAAGGAGCATTCAGGAGACTCTATTTTATGGCCACTCATTCAGAGATTCAAAGAATAATACAGACTTATGCAAACGTCAGAATTTTATTTCACAGGGACACTTATTCATAAACTCAGTGAGGAATCATATATATCTGATAAATACTCAGGATTATATTACATAGAGCCACTTATTCAGAGACTCACTGAATAATGCAAAGCTAAGGAGTAGTCTGGAGACTATTTGATATGACTCTTCACCCAGTGACTCAGTGGACAATGCAGAACTGAAAAATAGCCAAGAGGATAGAGTCAAAGGTTTATGTTATGTGATCACTCGTTCAGAAACTCACTGAAGAATACACACCTTGGGAATAATCAGTGTCCAAGTCATATGGACACTCAATCAGAGCATTACTGAATAATGCATAATGAGGCAATAGTAAGGAGTCTCTATCATATGGCCTGTCATTCAGAGCTTCAGTGCCTAAACTACTTCACAGCTGTATCAGCTGTGGAGTAGTCAGGACCCTATTTAAGGTAGCCCTAAATTAAGCAGCTCCCTGAATGATACACACATGTGTCAGAATCAGGAGACTCTTTGACACAGACACTCATACAAAACCGTTTCAAATACTGCACATATGCGGAATAATCACTAGTCAGTTTCATATGGTGATTAGTTTGGAGAATCAAAAAATAACACACACATTTTGAGTAAAATGGGTTCTAATTCAAAAGGCCACTCTTTCTGTGTTTTAGTGAATAATATGTATATCTGATCAGTCAGCAATTTCTTTCACATGGCCACTCGTTCTGGGCCTCTGTGAAGAATACTCTTCTCAAAAATAGTCAAGTGTCTACTTCAAATGGCTACACATTCAAAGTCTCTGTACATAATGAACACATAGGCAACACACCTGAGTCTCTTTTTTATGCCCACTTAGTCAGAGACTCATATAATAATACACAACAAGGAAGATTTAAGAGTCTACTTCATGTAGCCACTCATTTAGAGCCTCAGTGAATAATGCACACCAGGGTAATAGTCGAGCATTTTTTATATGGACAGTCATTTTATGCCTCACTGAGTGATATATAACTGAATAATCCTCAGGATTCTATTTGATACAACCACTCATTTAGAACCTTATTGAATAATTCACAATGGAGCAATAGTCAGGTGTCTATTTTATATAGTCTATCATTCAAAGTTTCAGTGAACAGTGAACTTTTATGGAGTAATCAGAACGCTGTTTTACATAGCCACGAATTAACTGCCTTGCTGAGTGATACCAACCTGTATGATAATCAGGAGGCTATTTCATGTGAACTTTAATTTTGTGTATCACTGAGTAATACACACCTCAGCAGTGTCAGGAGTTTATTTGGTATGGACACTCAAACAGAGCCTGTTCAATTAATGCACACATGTATAATAATGTGGAGTCTATGTCATATGGCTACTCGTTCAGACAAACTGTAAATAATGCACATGTGGAGTAATTAGAAGTCCGTTTCATATGGCCCATTTTTCACAGCCTCACTGAATATTACACACTTGTGATATAGTCTGGAGTCTATTTTCTATGGCCAAACATTCAGAGAATCACTAAATAATGCACACCTGCTTAACAGTCAGAGTCTCTTCCCTATGGCCACTCGTTAAGAGCCTAACTAAGTGTACACACCTGGGGAAATAATCAGAATTTTCCATTATCCCCTCATTCAGAGTCTCACTCAATAATGCACACCTGTGGAATAATAAGGAGACTCTTTCATATGGCCACTCGTTTTGAGCCTCACTAAGTTTACACACCTGGGCAAATAGTCAGAATTTAAATATATCCCTTCATTCAGAGTCTCACTAAATAGTGCACAGCTGTGGAATAGTCAGGAGAATTTTTCATGTGGCCTCTACTTCGGAGTGTCACTGAATATTGTGATGTAGTCAGGAGTCTATTTCATGTAGACACATATTCAGAGCCATAGTGAATAAAACAGGCCCTTTATGTTTTAAGGAATCTAATTAATATGGCCACACCTTCTGATCCTCACTGAGTAATACACACCTGGGGAATAATTTGGAGTCTATTTTCAATGGATACTCATTCAGAGCCTCGGTAAATAATGCACACCTGTGGAGTAGCCAGGAGTCTATTTTATTAAGACACTTATTCATAATCTCAGTTGATAATATGCACATGTGGATTAGACCGGATTTCAATTTATATTAGAAGTCTGATTCTTATGGACTCAATTTCACAGCCTCACTCAATATTACACACTTGTGACATAGTCTGTAGTCTATTATTTATGGCCACTCATTCAGAGAATCTCTAATTAATGCACACCTGCTGAATAGTCAGAAGTCTCTTTCCTATGCCCACTCCTGAACATCTTCACTAAGTGTACACACCTGGAGAATTAGTCAGGATTTACTTTAATCCCCTCATTCAGAGTCTCACTAAATAATGCACACCTGTGAAATAGTCAGAAGACTTTTTCATGTGGCCTCTAATTAGGAGTCTCACTGAATAATGTGTTGTATTCAGGAGTCTATTTCATGTAGACACATATTCAGAGACTCAGTGAATAAGCCAGACACTTGATATAGTAAGGGATCTAATTGATATGGAAACATATTCTGAGCCTCACTGAATAATACACACCTGGGGAATAATTTGGAGTCTATGTTCGATGGAAATATATTCAGAGCCTCAGAAAATGATGTACACCTGTGCAGTAGCCAGGAGTCTATTTTATTAGGACACTCATTCATAGCCTCAGTGAATAATATGCACGTGTGGATTAGTCAGGATTCCATTTTATATGGCCAATGGCTTGTAACCTCAGTAAAAAATGCAAAAATGTAAAATACTTAGCAGTTTATTTCATATAGACACTCATTCACAGATTCACTGAATAATACAAATATTTGAGATAGACAGCATCGTGTTTCATATAGTTAAACAAAAAGAGCCTCACTGAGTATTGCACACCAGGGGAAGTGTTAGGAATCTACTTTATAAAGCCTTTAATTTACAGAGTCAGGAAATAATGCACACGTGTGAAATAGACACTACTCTAGTTTATTTGGCCACAAAATCAAAGACTTTTCAAGTACTGCACATGTGGGGAATAATCACTTGTCTGTTTCATATGGTGTTTTGTTTGGTGAATCAAAAACTTATGCACACCTGTGGAGTAAAATGTGTCCTATTTCAGAAGGCCACTTTTTCAGTGTTTTAGTGAATAATATGGATATCTAAAAAGTAAGGAATCTCTTTCACATGGCCACTCATTCAGGGTTTCTGTGAAGAATACTTCTCTCAAAAATAGATAAGTGTCTACTTTAAATGGCTACACATTCAGAGACTCTGTTGGTAATGAACACCTGGGCAATACACCTGAGTCTCCTTTTTATGCCAACTTAGTCAGAGTCTCATTCAATAATACACACCTGGGGAAGAGTTAAGAGTCTACTTCATGTAGGCACTCAGTTAGAACCTCAGTAAATAATGCACACCAGGGTAATAGTCGAGCATTTTTTATATGGCCACTCATTTTGTGCCCCACTGAATGACATACACCTGAAGAATCCTAAGGATTCTATTTGATATTACCATGCATTTAGCACCTTATTGAATAATTCACAATGGAGCAATAGTCAGGTGTCTATTTTATATGTTCTATCACGAAAAGATTCAGTGAATAGTAAAATTCTATGGAGTAATCAGGATGCTATAAGATAGCCACGGATTAAGTGCCTTCTTGAATGATACACACCTGGGTAATAGCCTGGTGTCTATTTCATATGAACTCTAATTTTGTTTAACGTTGAGTAATAGAAACCTGGGGCAGTGTCAGGAGTCTATCTGGTATAGACACTCAAGCAGAACCTGTTTATTAATGCACACTTGTGAAATAATGAGGAGTTTATGTCATACCGCTACTCATTCAGACAAACAGTGAATAATGCACATGTAAAGTAAATAGATGTCTGATTCTTACAGGCCCACTTTCACAGTCTCACTGAGTATTACACACTTGTGATATAGTCTGGAGTCTATTTTATATGGCCACACATTCAGAGAATCCCTAAATAATGCACACCTGCAGAATAATCAGAAGTCTCTTTCCTATGGCCATTCGTTAAGAGCCTCAATAAGTGTACACACTTGGGGAAATAATCATTATTTACCTATATCCCTTCATTCAGAGTCTCACTAAATAATGCACACCTGTGGAATAGTCAGGAGACTATTTCATGCGGCCTCTAATTCGGAGTGTCACTGAATAATGTGATGTAGTCAGGAGTCTATTTCATGTAGACACATATTCAGAGCCACAGTGAATAAAGCAGGCCCTTTATGTTGTAAGGAATCTTACTAATATGGCCACATCTTCTGAGGCTCACTGAATAATCTACGCCTGGAGAATAACTTGGTATCTATTTTCGATGGACATTCATTCAGAGCCTCGGTAAATAATGTACACCTGTGGAGTAGCCAGGAATCTATTTGATTAGGACACTCATTCATAGCCTCAGTGGATAATATGCACGTGTGGATTAGTTCGGATTCCAATTTATATGGCCACTTACTCGTATCCTCAGTGAAAAATGCACAAATGTAAATTACCCAGCATTCTATTTTATATAGACACTCATTCAGAGATTCACCAAATAATACAAATATTTAATATAGCAGCATCCTGTTTTATATGGTCACAGAAAATGAGCCTCACTGAGTAAGGCACACCTAGCAAAGTGTTAGGAGTCTACCTTATATAGCCTCTCATTTACAGCCTCAGGGAATAATGCACACGTGTAGAATAGACATTAGACTATTTTATATGGCCACAAAATCAAAGACTGAGTGAGTAATACACAACTATAGAATAGTCACTTGTCTATTTTATATGCCCAAATATTTAGAGTCAGAGTCAATAATACACGACTGTGGGCATCTCAGAAAACAATTTCATATGGCCAAAGAATCAGAGCTTCAGTGAATAATATATACCTGGCAAATACTCAGGACGCTATTACATGTGGCATCAATTTCAGGGCTTCATTGAATATGTAACACCTGTAATGTAGTCAGAAATCTATTTCCTATAGCCACATATTCAGAGCCTAACTGAATAACATACACCTTGGGAAAGTTAAGATTAAATTTCGTATAGCCATTTATTTAGAGCCGAATGTAAAAACGCACACCTGAGGAGCATTAAGTAGGCTGTATCTTGTGGCCACTCATTCAGAGGTTCACAGAATAATAAAGACCTACGAAAACGTCAGGACTGTATTTCACATGACCACTTATTCAGAATCTCAGTGAGGAATCATATATATCTGGAAAATACTCAGGATTATATTATATATAGACAGTTATTCAGAGACTGACTGAATAATGCACAGCTAAGGAATAGTCTGGAGACTATTATATATGACTCTTCACCCAGCGACTCAGTAGACAATGCAGAACTGAAAAATAGTCAAGAGGATAGGGACAAGGGTTTTTTTTAATGATCTTTTATTTTTATTATTTTTTTTTTAATTTGTATTGCATTATAGGTTTTGGGGTACATGTGCAGAATGTGCAAGATAGTTGCATAGGTATACACATGGCAGTGTGTTTTGCTGCCTTCCTCTCCTTCACCCACACTTGGCATTTATCCCCAGGCTATCCATCGCCAGCCCCCCTCACTGTCCCTCCCCCATTCTCCCCAATAGACCCCACTGTATAGTAGACCGCCTCTCTGTGTCCATGTGTTCCCATTTTTCTCACCCACCTATGAGTGAGTATATGTGGTATTTCGTTTTCTGTTCTTGTGTCAGTTTGCTGAGAATGATGTTCTCCAGATTCATCCATGTCCTTACAAAGGACACAAACTCATCATTTTTGATTGCTGCATAATATTCCATGGTGTATATGTGCCACATTTTCCCAGCCCAGTCTATCATCGTTGGGCATTTGGGTTGGTTCCAGTTCTTTGCTATTGTAAACAGTGCTGCAAT
>PVHO010029752.1:0-22943 GCA_004024885.1 Saguinus imperator | reverse complement strand
CTAGAAATGAAAATTCCATTTGACCCAGCAATCCCATTACTGGGTATATATCCAAAGGACTATAAATCATTCTACTATAAGGACACATGCACACTAATGTTCATTGCAGCACTGTTTACAATAGCAAAGAACTGGAACCAACCCAAATGCCCAACTATGATAGACTGGACTGGGAAAATGTGGCACATATACACCATGGAATATTATGCAGCAATCAAAAATGACGAGTTTGTGTCCTTTGTAAGGACATGGATGAATCTGGAGAACATCATTCTCAGCAAACTGACACAAGAACAGAAAAAGAAATACCGCATATACTCACTCATAGGCGGGTGAGAAAAATGAGAACACATGGACACAGAGAGGGGTTCTACTACACACTGGGGTCTATTGGGGGAAATTGGGGAGGGACAGGGGGGGGGCTGGGGAGGGATAGCCTGGGGATGAATGCCAAGTGTGTGTGAAGGGGAGGAAGGCAGCAAAACACACTGCCATGTGTGTACCTATGCAACTATGTTGCACGTTCTACACATGTACCCCAAAATCTATAATGCAATAAAAATTTTTTTAAAATGTGATAAATTAATAAATTAACTGAATATTTACATGAGTGAACTTGTTCATTTCAGAAGCCAGCTTAGCTGAGTTTAACACAGTGTTTTCCAAGCCCCATGGACCACTGCATCATGCAGATCCCTAGGACTAGAGCCCTGCAGATGTACTTTGGAAAAAAACTAAAGGGACCTACTGGGGTCACCACCTGCTGGAGTCTGTTCTGCAGACCCTGACTTAGTGACGGATTAATAACATACACTGAAACACAGAATACAGTGGAAGAGTGAGCTGGGGTGTCCATGCCACTCACTAGAAGGAGTTAACGGCAGCCAGCCTTGAGCATCCCCTACTCCAGGCTTTTATTTAGTGTATCAAAGGACAAGGGTCTTCCTATGAACACCACTGGAGGGTAATCAACTTCTGCTGACCTGCTGAGTAGAAGGCAGTTAAGCACAAGGTGCTGATGATCAAGGGTTTTGCTAATGGAGGTGGGGGTTAACAGACTGATCTGGAGAAATTTCTTTTACAGTTTCTAGTATTTACTCTACTGTCCTAATTCCCTAAGGTAAGAGCCAGTTGCCTTGACCCATTTAATCATTACAAGCTATGTAAACCTTTGGCCTTCCAAAAAGGTTTGTGACTATTCCCTAAAGCTATCTCTAATATTTTTCCCTTAATATTTTTGCCACCACCCTGTGTGAACCCACACAAAAAAGAAAAATGAAATAAAAGATGTACTTACGTAGCCCCTTCCCAGAATAGTAAAGCAAACATGAGTGACTGAGGAGGCAAGGGTGATGGCAGGACACACGTCTGGGATCTGTGGTTCACAGAAGCTCCATCTTCAGCTAACATTCATTTAAAACCTTTTGATTTTTAAATCAGAGTTTCGCTCTGTTGCCTAGGCTGAAGGGCAGTGGCTTGATCTTTGCTCACTGCAAACCATGCCTCCCAGGTTCAAGCAATTCTCAAACCTCAGCCTCCAGAGTAGCTGGGATTACAGAATCATGCCACCATGCCTGGCTAATTTTTGTATTTTTAGTAGAGATAAGGTTTCACCATGTTGGCCAGGCTGGTCTCAAACTCCTGACCTCAATCGATCTGCCCTCCCTCTGCCTCCCAAAGTACTAGGATTACAGGTGTGAGCCACCATGCCTGATTAAATTTAAAACATTTCATTCAGCTCCAAAATGAGCCCTAAGAGATGAAAAACCTAAAGATTCCTGGCCAAACAGACTCTATTTTTTAAAAAGAAATATAGCAATCTCTGGTGCCATTTTGTGTGCAGTAAAGTGGTGAAGCAAATATCCCCCATAGAGGTGATATTGTGCTAGCCTAACTGACTCCATCTTAGCTTCTCCCTCCATACCATGGCCCCCTCAGGCGCATTATTGGGTCATGCCTGGTAAGCCCACATGCTATTGTGAAATCCCTGCTTTTTGGTGATTGTATGGAAATACCCTGGCCCGCAGCCATTTCCCTTCACCTGCTTATTCTGCTTCTGTAAAATTTGCTTCAGCTGGACTCTGCCTCCCCTATCCTAAGCAAGGTATAAAAAGGAATCAAGCCCCTTCTTCGGAGCCCAAGAGCTTTTTGAGTGTTAGCCATCTCTCGGTCTCCTGCAGTAAAGGGCTCCTGATTCAATCTTGGAGTGTGGCGCTTTCCTCCTAACTCGCTCGGTTACAACAATATCAATCTCATTTCTCACATCCAAAGAAATGTCTGTCACTGCAAAAGTTGTAGCTCCCTCATCCCAAAAGATTAGATTTCTCTCAAGTCATGATTCTATTCCATAACGATTCTATCCAAGGGTGCTTATGGAAAAAGTCAAGAAAATTGCCTATTTCAAACTCAGTTCCAGTTTCTGATTTTTGAGGTATGTGTTTAGACTACTGCCCCCTTGTTTGCATCTAAAATTGCCATCTGGATGAATAGTAAACAAAATAAGTCATTGTGGAAAAACATACTCAAGAGACACAAAAGACTTTTCAATAGCAATGGAGAAAGCCTTGACCTAAATGAGGGCTTGTATTTGCAATGTGCCCATTCTATGTCGGATGTTCTTCTAGGTACTTCTCAAGTGCAAACTCATCTAATTAGGGGATGGATCTTATTATGATTCCTGTCTTACAGATGAGCACACTGCAGCTCAGAGAGGTAGAGTGACTAGACCCTCCATGCATGTTGAGTCTGACTGGCAGACTTTGGGCAACAGATGACAGAAGTATGCCAACACAGATTTTTGCCTGTGTGAATGCGTTAAGGGTCTCCATAACTCACAGACCCCTAAAGGGAGTGCAGCCTTGAAGCCCTGATCTGCCTGCTGGAGACCCTCCACATTTTATTGAGTACAGATTAAATGACAGAGGTGTTGAATAAACACCATTAGAGGGTAATTAACTTTGCCAAACCCCTCCCCTCCATGATCAAAGGTCAGTCTTAGGACCACCTGAGTAATGTAGCTATTAAATAAACTCTCTTACATTCCGTTGTTAATTGATCTAAGCTATTTAGCTCAAAGTAAAAAGTTTAGACTGTTTCCAGCCACAACTCCTGGCCTTCCAAGAAGGTTTGAATGAATCCTTTTCCTACAATTCTTCTATAATTTATCCCATCACCCTGACCGATCTCCTACAGACACACAGCTAGCCACTTATCTAATTTAATCCCTAGCTTAAATTGAGAAGTTATTATTGGTTCTTACTTTACTGATGAGAAGACTGAGGTTCATAGCAGTTCAGGGTCTTGCTCAGAGTCACATACCTAGTAAAGGACAAGAAGAGGGTTCTAAACCAGGTCTGTTTACAAAAACTTCAAGTCTGCTCCCTTCTGTATTTCAAGGTGGTTTCACCAGAGAAACCTCCCAAATCCCAAAAGAAAAAAAAAGAAAAACAGTTATATTCCTATGTCCTTACAAGAACTGTAGGCCAGAGGGCTTGGCTCATGCTTGTAATCCCAATGCTTTGGGAGGCCAAGGCAGGAGAATTGCTTCAGCTCAGGAGTTTGAGACCAACCTGGACAAAATGCCAAAATTCCGCCTCTACCAAAAATACAAAAATTAGCCTAGTGTGGTGGTACACTCCTGTAGTCCTAGCCACTTGGCAAGCTGAGGTGGGGGGACAGCTGGAGCCCAGGAGGCAGATGCTATAGTGAGCTGAGATCGTGCCACTGCACTCCAGCCTGGACAACAGAGCAAGACTCTGTCTCAAAAAAAAAAAAAGGAAAACTTCTTTTTAATTTTAAGAAAAGAACTGGAGATAGTATAAATGTTATTAAATTTGAGTGCTGCTCCTTAAGAACTATGACCAATTAAATAACTATTTCATCTGTTCTGAGCTGCATCTGGCCTGTTGATGAGAATGGCAGATCAGCACTTTGAGCCATAATGCTAAGAATCTCAGGAGAACAGAGAGAACAGAAAATGGCACTTCACTATGGGTGGGACTCAGTGGTGAGGCCAACACTTGTAAGAATTGTTAACAGCAACATTGCTGGGATTCTTCCAGTCAACCAGAATGTGACATGTAAAAAGAACTTTATTATTTTTCCATATTAATACAGATCAAGTGGAGACATAAAATCTCTCTGTGGGTTTCATTTCTTTTGGATACAGGCACATTTCACCATATTCAAACACAAAATCTCTGTGAGCAATGCTTGCTCATGAAAGACTAATAATAATGCATTGACTGCTACAAGCTATTTCTTGTTCTTGCTGGAAATTTGTAACACTCCCTAGGTGAAGCTTTCTTCCAGGATTTTTACAAGGTCACTGCTGTTTTCTAGGGCACTCATCCCAAACTGTGGAGGTGAGAGTGGTGCTGGAAATCTGTTGATGCGAGAATGTTCATTTGAATATTTGAGCCAGAGTTTAAAATTCATTTATTAAGTCAGTGAACTGTTTTTGGTTTTGGGGGATTTTTTAAATTATTTTGGGATATTTTTTTTTTCTGAAACAGAGTTTCACTCTTGTTGCCCAGGCTGGAGTGCAATGGCACAGTCTCGGCTCATTCCAGCCTCCACCTCCTGGTTTCAAGTGCTTCTCCTGTCTCAGCCTCCCCAGCAGCTGGGATTACACATGTCTGCCACCACACCTGGCTAATTTTTGTATTTTTAGTAGAGATGGCATTTCACCATGTTGGCCAGGCTGGTCTTGAACTCCTGACCTCAGCTTCCCCTGTGTCAACCTCCCAATGTTTTGGGAATATATGGGTGAACCACTGTGCCCAGCACAATGAACTGGTTTTAAACAAATTTTTGTCTCAAACACTGCCCTTGACACTGGAGCTAGACCAGGGAAAAAGAACAGGCTGGCCTCCATGAAGCTTAAATCCTAGTGGGGCTGCGAGAAAGATTTTTAAAAGATAAAATAATGAATTAACATTTGGAATGGGTAGAATTATGTCCCCCAAAAAGATAGGCTCAACTCCTAACCCCAAGTAATCTTATTGGGAAATAAAGTATTTATAGATATAATCAAGGTAAGATGACGTTATACCGGATTCAGTGGGCCCTAAATTCAGTGACTGATAAATCCCTTTATAGGAGGAGGAGGCCAGGTGCAGTGGCTCACACCTGCAATGCCAGCACTTTGGGAGGCTGAGGCGGGAGGATCACTTGAGTCCAGGAGTTTCAGACTAGCCTGAGCAACATGGTGAAACTCTGTCTCTACAAAAAAATTTAAAAAATTAGCTGAGTGTGTGGTGGCATGTACCTGTGATCCCAGCTACTTGGGAGACTGAGGTGGGAGGATAGCTTGAGCCTGCAAGGTTGAGGCTACAGTGAGTCATGATAGCACCCCTGCACTCCAGCCTGGGCAAAAGAGCAAGACCCCGCCTCTGAATAAATAAATAAAATATATATGAAAAGGGCAATTTGGACACAGAAAGACAGACATGGGAGGAGAAGGTCATGTGCAGACGGAGGCCCAGATGAGACTGACCCATTTACAAATGGAGGAACCCCAAGGAGTCCTGGGGCCACCAGAAGCTGGCAGAGACAAGAAGACATTCTCCCCTAGAGCCTTAAGAAAGAGTGCAGTCCTGCCTAACCTTGATCTCGGACTTCTGACCTCCAGAACCGTGATGGAAGAAATTTCATGTTTAAAAATTTGTTTAAACCTCCCAATGCATGGTACTTCGTTATAGCAGCTCCAGGTAATAATACAGTAGCTAATAGGATTCTCAGAGAGTAATCAATGGCATGAAGAAAATGAGGCAGGAAGCCAGGTGCAGTGGCTGTAAGCCCAGCACTTTGGGAGATAGAGGTGGGTAGATTCACTTGAGGTCAGGAGTTCAAGACCAGCCAGGCCAACATGGCAAAACCCTGACTCTACAAAAAATACAAAAATTAGCTGGGCATAATGGTATGCACTTGTAATTCCAGCTACTTGGGAGACAGAGGCAGGAGAATTGCTTGAACCTGGGAGGTGGAGGTTGCAGCAAGCCAAGATTGTGCCATTGCACTGCAGCCTGGGCAACAAGAGAGAAACTCCATCTAAAAAAAAGAAAAGAAAAAAAAACCTACAGGATCAGAGACCCACCCTTATGACCCCATTTCACCTGTATCACTTACTCCAAGTACAGCCACATTGGGGGTTAGAGCTCCAGCATAGGAATTTGGGGAGGAAGATATATATTGAGTCCATAACAAAGATCTTACCCAAAATCAAACTCTACTAATAATTCAAAAGGTTTGGCTGGGCACAGTGGCTCACGTCTTTAATCCCAATACTCTGGGACGCAGAGGCAGGCAGATCACCTGAGGTGGGGAGTTTGAGACCAGCCTAACCAACAAGAAGAAACCCCACCTCTACTAAAAATACAAAATTAGCAAGGCTAATTTTGTTCAGGTGACCTTGATGGAGCAAGAAGTCTGAGATCACCTGTGCACCTACTGAAGTCCTTTTTCTTTTTGAGGCAGAGTCTTGCTCTGTCTTCAGTCACCAGACTGGAGTGCAGTGGCAGGATCTCAGCTCACTGCAACCTCTGCCTCACGGGTTCAAGTTATTCTCCTGTCTCAGTCTCCTGAGTAGCTGAGATTACAGGTGCCCACGACCATACCCAGGTTAGTTTTGTATTTTTAGCAGAGATAGTTTCGCCATGTTGGCCAGGCTGGTTTCAAATTTTGACCTCAAGTCATCCACTCACTTCGGCCTCCCAAAGTGCTGGGATTACAAGTGTGAGCCACCACACCCGGCCTATTAAGAGTTTCAATATAGGCCATGTACAGTGCTTCACACATGTAATCCCAGCACTTTGGGAGGCTGAGGCAGGTGGATCACTTGGGCTCAGGAGTTCAAAACCAGCCTGGCCAACAAGGTGAAACCCCCTCTCTACCAAAATTCATGCCATTGTACTCCAGCCTGGCCAACAAGAGCAAAACTCTGTCTCAAAAATTAATTAATTAATTAATTAATCAAATAAAACTCTACACATTTATGATGCATTTGTATGAGAACTATGCTTTCTAATATTTTGAGAATTGCAATTTAATAATTATAAAGAATATGGCAATCACCACTGCTATCACCCACCCAAATCTCATCTTGAATTGTAACTCCCACAATTCCATGTGTTATAGGAGAGACCCAGGGGAGATAATTGAATCTGGGGCAGTTTCCCCTATACTTTTCTCATGGTAGTGAATAAGTCTCAAGAGTTCTGATGGTTTTATAAGGGGAAACACCTTTCTCTTAGTTCTCATTTTCTCTCTTTCCAGCTGCTATGTAAGATGTGCCTTTCGACTTCTACCATGATTGTGAGGCCTCCCCAGCCACATGGAACTGCGAGTCCATTAAACCTCTTTTTTTTTTTTTTAGTAAATTACCCAGTGTTGGGTATGTCTTTATCAGCAGCTTGAAAACAGACTAATACAACCATCCTCCTAGATATTACTTTGTACACTTTCCAGAATACTTTTGGGAAGAAGGGAAATGCAGCAGCCCATAACCCACTCTTTCCCAACCAGGGAATACCTGGAAGTGAACGGCCTCTACCAGCCCTACTTGAAAACAGGTATTGAATACCAGAAAGAGGCAAGGGAGGACCTATCTCTAAAATGCTTTTAGCAGGATGTACTTGGCCTGCCTAGATTGCCAACTTGTGGAGAATGGCTGGCTAGAGAATGGGAAGTACAATCACTGAGGCCCTTGTATCTGTGTAATTAATGGAGGATAAAACTGGAAAATTATGACCAGGCAGAGTGACTCACATCTGTGATCCCAACACTTTGGGAGGCCATGGTGGGAGGATCACTTGAGGCCAGGAGTTCAAGACCAGCATAGTAAGAACTCCGTCTCTACAGAAAATAACAAATTAGCTGGGCATGGTGGCAGCCTGTGCTCCTCCCTACTCAGGAGGCTGAGGCAGGAGGATGGCTTAATGACCAGGAAGTTGAGGCTGCCGTGAACTGTGATTGCATCACTACACTTCAGCCTGGGCAACAGAATAAGATGCCATTCTTAAAAATATACGTAAATAAACTAATAAATATTATTCTATAATTGCTTGCTCTGAAGATAATGACCCATACTCTTCCTTGATACTAATTGATTAATCCAAAGCAACTCAGAATAAGTAGAAAGCAGCACCAGACAGATTTAGGCTTTTGTATAAGGGAATGTCATGTTCATGCCTACATCTTGCTACATCTAGCTGGTAATTTTTTTTCTTTTAAACACCGTCTTACTCTGTCACCCATGCTGGAGTGCAGTGGCATGATCTTGGCTCACTGCAGCCATGAACTCCTAGGCACAAGTGATCTTCCTGCCTCAGCCTCCCAAGTAGCTGGGACTACAGGTGCATGCTGCCACACCTGGCTAATTTTTACATTTTTTGTAGAGATGGGGTCTCGTTTTGTTGCCCAGGGTGGTCTTGAACAGCGATCCTCCTACCCTGGCCTCCCAAGGTGCTGGGGTTACAGGCATAAACCACAGTGCCCAGCCTTGCTTGTTTTTTTTTTGAGATGGAGTCTTGCTGTATCACCCAGGCTGGAGTGCAGTGGCATGATCTTGGCTCACTGCAACCTCTACCTCCTGGGTTAAAGGGATTCTCCTGCCTCAGCCTCCTGAGTAGCTGGGACTACAGGTGTGTGCCACCATGGCTGGCTAATTTTTTATATTTTTCATAGAAATGGGGTTTCACCATGTTAGCCAGGATGGTCTCAATCTCCTGACCTCATGATCTGCCTGCCTCGGCCTCCCAAAGTCCTGGGATTACAGGTGTGAGCCACTGCACCTGGCTGCTTGTAATTTTTAATCATTGGTTAGGTTTAGTGTTAGATTAGATGCATGATTCACAAATCTAATTTGACAAGTCAATTCTATGTGTCAACACAGTTTTCTTTAAAAAAAATTCCCCCAAATGAGAATTACTTGAAAGTTTGAAAGTAAAAAAAATCTTGCAGAAATTTTTAAATATTTGAAAATAAAATAAAATTGATATTTATCCTTAAAATTCTGATTCATATTGTCAAATTGTCCTCACTTCAGAGACATTTTCACTTTCTATCACACACACACAGCATGAGTGTGCCACCTTTACACCTGATCAGACACCAATCTAAGCTCTGTGGAAAATAAAGACACTTGTTTCTGTAGTAATGGTAATTACATAGTCTGGGGAAGAAAAATCAGTCAAGTCCCTCCAAACTAGTGTGGGAAGTAGAAAAGTTCCTTTTAAAAGTTTCCTTTCGTGTTTAATCATAAGTGTGCTAATAACTCTTTGTTAAGCTCTATGCCGTGTAGCTGTTAGACATGCCATGCTTACAGGAACATAGTACATTCTATGTCCTTGTACTTTAACCAAGATAGCTATGCTGGATGTGTTCACAGGCATATCCCAGTTCTCCATTGCATTTACCTGTTTAAAAAAGTTTTAAGTTATTAGCCAATCTGGTTTCAGTTTAAATTGTAAGGTCTGGCTCCAGCCAGTGGAGACCAGACACAGCAGTAAGGACAACCCCAAATTTGGGATAAATCTGTGTGTTCTTTTTTTGTTCAATGTACTCTTGTGGCAAGACGGCTAGCAAAAGTACCCTTCCCACAGTGCAGGAAGTAAAAATTGCGTCGCTGAAAAATCCTTTGTCTCAGTGCTAATTTCTTTTTTGTAGCACCGTGCATCTATTTCCAACACTAGGATGCCATTTGCTTGGAGGGGGTGGGAAGAATGTATCAACCATCTATCAGCCATGTCCCTACATCTGCCTTCCCAGTGATATCCACAGGCACCTGCTGACCACCCATCCCATCATGCCTGAAAACTTTGGAGAAACCAGATTGTCAACAAGAGTGGAAGCTACACAGCCTGGGCAACACAGGGAGACCACATTTCTACACACACAAAAATTAGCTAGGCTCAGTGTCACATGTCTGTGGTCCTGAAGCAGGAGATGCAGAAAGAAAAAAACAAGCTTCCCAGGCTGGCTCACTCCAAGGCCTAGAGATTGGTAGAGCTCAGGTAGAGCTCTGATAGCACTGTCTACACCAGAGCCTTCAAAGGACAGGCTCCAGAGTCTCCCCATCTCATCCCAGAACAGAGACAAGAACAAGTTTAACAAGTAACCTCTATTTCACAGGTCGGTTCTTTGTTTTGTCAGTAACTATGTTTTTGCAAAGGTTGTAAAAGTTCTGTGAGTTCTTGTTTTCCCATCTGTGATGTATACAGAAGGTCACAAGGCTTGCTTAAGTTGCAACAGCCGTCACTGCTTGATAAACTGCCTTTGTCCTGCCTGTCAGCTCACTTTCCAGCCTTGAGGAGGCAGAGGTTGCAGCGAGATGAGATTGCACCATTGCACTCCAGCTTGGGCAAAAAAAAAAAAAAAAAAAAAAAAAGACAAAGGTTTGCTTTGTCACCCAGGCTGCAGTGCAGTTGTACCATGTCGGCTCACTGCAACCTCTGCCTCCAGGGTTCAAGCAATTCTCCTGCCTCAACCTCCCAAGTAGCTAGAATTACAGGCATGTGCCACCATGCTGGGCTAATTTTTGTATTTTTAATAGAGACCAGGTTTCACTATGTCGGTCAGGCTAGTCTTGAACTCCTGGCCTCAGGTGATCTGCCTGCCTCAGCCTCCCAAAGTGCTGGGATTATAGGTGTGAGCCACCACACTGGATGGGTCTATCCTCTTGTTAACAGTAATTTTTCATCCACTAATCCTTCCTACCATGACCCTGCCCTTTGGCTATAAACTCCCATTTTTCGTTATTGTATTTGAAAGTGATCTCAATCTCTTTCCCCTACTGCAAAACCCCATTGTAGTGGTTTCTTGGACAAAGTCTTTTGTACTGTTCTTTAACAAGTGTCAGAACATCTTCTGGGGGATTGCTTGAACCTGTGCGGCAGAAGGTACAGTGAGCCAGTATCACGCCACTGCACTCTAGTCTGGCTTCAGAGTGATACTTTGTCTCAAAAAAAAAAAAAAAAAGAATATTTTCTCCTGGGGCCATGTCCACACATGGCCAAGGAAAGTGCCAAAAAGGCTATCTACTAAGGGTATGATCCCTAGAAGGAATGTAAGATACAATGACTGAAAACAAAGTAGGGAGGTGAGAAATACCAACACATTTACAGTAAAAATGGCAGCCGCAGAATTATAGTTTGAGAGTGAATCTAATCAGAATATCCCTACCCTCCTTTCCATGCTCTAATTAGAAGAGAATTTGAGCTCACTGGTAATTAATCAACTTATTTAAATCTAACCAGAATATCCCCACCCTCCTTTCCATGATCTAATTTGAAGAGAATTTGAGCTCACTGGTAATTAATCAACTTATTTAATCAATACTTCGCTCTATTTTGAATTTGTAATTAATTTTCCTAATCATGTGTCAGCAATTTTGAGTCATGTCTGACCTGTGAGCACTCAGAAAGTACATCAAAAGCCAAATGGCTTTGACCCAGGTCTTGGATGAGTTTTGTGAGTGTTAAGATGTCATGGAAGGATGTAGTTTTGCCTTTCCAGAATCCATTCTTCTTCCGCTAACAGCATCCTGATTTTGCCTTGCTCTGTCTCTAAGAGTAAGTATAAGATCCAGGCTTGGCCAACCAGAAATAATTCATATTAGTCCCAGGTTTAAAATTATTCAAGAAATTATTGGGAAATACATATTTTTTTCTAGGTTTGCCAGACTGGAACATGAAGACTGAGGTGGATAATACTTTTTTACATTGCCTAAGCACCTAGATCCAGCCATGCTTGAAGCTTTCTAAACATTTTGGTTAGGGGCTAGGTGCAGTGGCTCATGCCTGTAATCTCAGCACTCTGGGAGTCCAAGGTGGGCAGATCACCTGAGGTCAGAAGTTTAAGACCAGCCTAGCCAGCATCATAAAACCCTGTCTCTACTGAAAAATACAAAAATTATCCAGGCGTAGTTGTGCATGCCTGTAAATCCCAGCTACTTGGGAGGCTAAGGCATGAGAATCACGAATATAGGAGGTAGAGGTTGCAGTAAGCCGAGATCATGCTACTGGTGACACTCAGCCTGAGTGACAGAGTGAGACTCTAGTTTCAAAAAAAAAAAAAACATTTTCGTTAGGTTAGTCAGTGCTATTTTTATGTGGCCTTTTTAATTTAAATTTATTTATTGACATGAGGTCTTGGTTCTGTACTCAGGCTAGAGTGTAGTGGTACAATCGCAGCTCACTACAGCCCCCACCTCCAGGCTCAAGCAATCCTCCCACCTGTGCCTCCCAAGTGGCTGGGACCACAGGCATGCACCACCATGCCCAACTAATTTCTTCTTCTTTTTTGAGAGAAAATATCCCTCTGACTCCTAGGCTGGAGTGTGGTGGTGCAATCTTGGCTCACTGCAACCACCGCCCTGTGGATTCAAGCAATTCTCTCTTCTCAGCCTCCAAAGTAGCTGGGTTGACAGCTGCCTGCCACCACACCTAGTTAATTTTTTTAATTTTTATTTTTAGTAGAGACAGGGTTTCACCATGTTGGCCAGATTGGTCTTGAACTCCTGGCCTCAAATGATCTATTATTTTAGCTTCCTAAAGTGCTGGGATTACAGGCATAAGCCACCATGCCTGGCCTCTAATAAAGATTTATTGAACATCTGCCATGTATCTGACAAGGTGTTACAATACAAGAGTATACAGGTGCTCTCTTCCCTCAAAAAATAAATGTGCAGATAGGCCAGGCATGGTAGCTCATTTCTTTAATGTCAGTACTTTGGAAGGCTGAGGCAGGACGATTAATTGTGGAGACATGGCTAAAAAAAACTTAAAATATTAAAAAGAACATTTTAAATATGCAGATAACTTCAGGGAGTGGATAAGGAACCGGTTACACAGCAGAATGACAGCATGCTGTGAAAACACCCTGGACATCTAACCTCTGGGTGACGGAAAAGTCACCAAGGGAGGCTTCCTTTCCTTGTCCCGGGCCATTGTATGATCTGCAAGCCCATTGCATTCATTTGCTAGTACTGTCCCCTAAAATCATCCACACTTCTCCATCTCCCTTTGCCCTAACCATCTGTACCTCACTGCATGGCAAGGTTATTGCTCTGTGATTCTCTGTCGTGCCCATTAGTAAATGCATAGGCCTTTTCTCCTATTAATCTGCTTTTCACCTGTTGATTTTCTTCTTTTTTCTTTTATGAGACAGAGTCGCACTCTGTCAGCAGGTTGGAGTGCAATGGCATGATCTTGACTCACTGCAACTGCACCTCCCAGGTTCAAGTAATTCTCCTGCCTCAGCCTCCCAAGTAGGTGGAATTATAGGTGTGAGTGACAACACCCAGCTAATTTTTGTATTTTTAGATAGAGACCGGGTTTCGCCATGTTGCCTGGGCTGGTCTTGAACTCCTGACCTCAGGCAACCTGTCCGCCTCAGCCTGCCAAAGTGCTGAGATTATAGGCATGAGCCTACTGGGGAGAGCAGTCACAAATACCCACCTTGAAGTCTGAAGCGCCCTCCCCATTTAGCGGACCGGAAAAGGAAAGTCGGTTCAGGGAGCCAGTGGAGTCAGGACGGTCGGGCTCCTGCACTACTAGTGGCACACTGGCTCCTTCCCAGGGGCAGCCTCGGACACCGATGCCAGCATTTTCCCACGCCATTGAGGCCTGCCCAGGTGGGAGAGTGCAAACATTGTGGCCGGCCAGCCAGGCACGCCGATGGGCATGCGCTAGAGGCGTGTCACAGGCGACAGCGCCCACCTGGGGATCGCGTCACAGTGACCGCCCCCGTGGCCAGGGGAACTGCCGTCTCAGCGGCTTTGCAAGGCATGGGTCCTCCATGGCAGTGGCTTGGCGTTGGGCGAAGGCCCCCACTCTCCCGGGGATGATCCTCAGGGTCCAGCGATTTCAGTAGTCGGGCACCGCGGAGCAAGGCAGAGAAAAGTGGCAGTGGAGCTTCAGGGATGCCCAAGGAGATCCCCAAGGATCCCCGCGATGCTTCAGGCCTGCTCAGTTGTTGTGGGGGTTGCGTTTCCTTGAAAGCTGACCCTGCTGGGATTTCCAGGTACCGGCACCCTGTGTGCCGCGGGGCTGCTCTCTCCCCGAGGGGCTTCCCGGCAGAGAGCAAGACCCCGCAGCCTCAGGAGCTGCCTGCGACTGGACATCCGCTTGTCTTTCTTTCTGTTTGTGTGTGTGTGTCTGTGTGTGCGTGTATGTCTGTGTGTGTCTGTCTATGTGTGTCCGTGTGTATCTTTCTTCGCATTTACATTTGTGTGGGCGAGCCGTGTATGCTGGATGTAAGTGTGGCCAGTGCAGTGCAGCACCGTTTCTCTGCAGTCTGTCTACCTGCTGGTGAACGTGCGACCTCTGCTAGCTTAGGGGCTTTGGGCCCCACCTTCTTTGTGTTGCTTCTGGTTTTCCGAAGCCTTAGAGTAGTGGAGGTCTGGCTCCCACCCGCAGGCCTCCTAAACACCTGAACATCCGGAGGGAGGTCACTCCTTCAGAAAGAAGACCAGCGCAGCACACCGAAATCCAAACTCTTCCATGGGCCCTTGGTCCTGTGGTACCGGTAGGGGTGGTATTGTCCTCATGACCCCTTCAGGGACTGCACTGTTGGTAGGCGTCCTCCTCAGGATTCTTATGAAGAAGACAGATTGTCATTCCTGTGTCAGATTGAGCCTGAGATTCTGTATTTCAAGCAGACAGGCCCTCAGGGGATGCCAGTGCTTATGGGTCATGATTGGTATTTCCAGGAGCAAGTCTCACTGTTGTTTTCTGGAAGTCATTATTGGAGATGTAGGGTCTACATTTCAAGGCCTCTTCTGGATATAGCCTTCAGTTTTTTCCTAATTTCCTTGGGAAGGGAATTTCAACAAACTGATTGGGAAGACAGATGGAAACAGAGAGGTAGTTCTTAAATAGTCTTTTTTTGAATGACCCATTCGGTGGACTCTTTGCTTAAGTAGGGATAGACAAAATGGTCTGCAGTTAGCCATGGATGAAATCACAGTGGGCTTGGTATGGAGAAGAACTGAAATAACAATAAGGCAAGAAAACATTAATAGAGATATAGTATCGTGTCATTGTGTTGAGACCGCTTTAGTATCTACTCTAGCCTGGAAATGAACCTTGAACTCAGCTGTCCAAGAAATTCTGGAGAGCAATCTCTGCTTTCTCTTCCAGTCTCTAAGGAACAGCGGTCTGCATGTGTGCATGGCAACATCTACACAGAGGCTGTGCTCTTACTTGTGGAGATTGTTAACATATTGGCAGCTCTAATCCACTACTCTAAAAAGAGCAGAAAGAAAAGGTGTCACGGCTCCTAAGTCCCAGTTAAAGTAAAAGCACTTAGAATGCCACAGAAAGGATCCCCGTAAAGTAATTCAGCTAAAGTTCACATCCTTTAGTTCAGATTACATTGACCATTTCAAAGAAGGCATACAAATATTTAAAGGAACCGTAAGTACCTGAGTATTTTGCAGCCGATGTGTTACCAATCTCCACAAGTAACAGCGGAGCCTCTGTGTAGATGTTGCCATGCACACATGCAGACCGCTGTTCCTTAGAGACTGGAAGAGAAAGCAGGGACTGCTCCCCAGAATTACTTGGACAGCTGAGATCAAGGATCGTTCCCAGGCTAGAGTAGATACTAAAGTGGTAACAACACAATGAAACGATACTATATGTCTATTAATGTTTTCTTACCTTATTGTCATTTCAGTTCTTCCTGATAGGAAGCACACTGTGACTTCATCCATGGCTAACTGCAGACCATTTTGTCGATCCCTACATAAGCAAAGAGTCCAATAAATGGGTCATTCAAAAAAGGACAATTTAGGAACTACCTCTCTGATTCCATCTGTCTTCCCAATCAGTTTGTTGAAATTATCTTCCCAAGGAAATTAGGAAAAAACTGTGAAGGCTATATCCAGAAGAGGCCTTGAAATGCAGACCCTACATCTCCAATAATGACTTCCAGAAAACAACAGTGAGACTTGCTCCTGGAAATACCAATCGCGACCCATAAGCAGTGGCATCCCCTCAGGGCCTGCCTGCTAGAAATACAGATTGTCAGGCTCCCTCTGACACAGGAATGACAATCTGTCTGCTTCACAAGAATCCTGAGGAGGACGCCTACCAACAGTGTAGTCCCTGAAGGGGTCATGAGGACAATACCACCCCTACAGGTACCGCAGGACCAAGGGCCCATGGAAGAGTTTGGATTTCGGTGTGCTGTGCTGGTCTTCTTTCTGAAGGAGTGATCTCCCTCGGGATGTTCAGGTAATTAGGAGGCCTGTGGGTGGGAGCAAGACATCCGCTACTCTAAGGCTTCGGAAAACCAGGAGGACACACAGAAGGCGGGGCCCACAGCACCTAAGCTAGCGGAGGATGAACGTGCACCAACAGGTAGACAGACTGCAGAGAAACCGCGCGGCACTGCACTGGCCACACTTACATCCAGCATGTACGGCTAGCCCAAACAAATGTAAACACAAACAAAGATACACACGGACACACATATACAGACACACACAGACACACACACAGAAACAGAAAGAAAGAAAGACAAGTGGAGACATCCGACAGTCGCAGGCAGCTCCTGAGGCTGTGGGGTCCTGCTCTCTCTCGGGAAGCCCCTCGGGGAGAGAGCAGCCCCGCGGCACACAGGGTGCCGGTACCTGGAAATCCCAGCAGGGTAAGCTTTTAAGGAGACGCAACCCCCACAACGACTCAGCAGGCCTGAAGCATCGCGGGGATCCTTGGGGATCGCCCTGGGCATCCCTGAAGCTCCGCTGCCGCTTTTGTCCGCCTGGCTCCTCCCTGCCCTACTACTGAAATCGCTGGACCCTGACGATCATCCCCGGGAGAGCCGGAGCATTCGCCCAACGCCAAGCCACTGCCGCGGAGGGCCCGTGACTTGCCAAGCCGCTGAGACGGCGGTTTCCCTGGCCACGGGAGCGGTCACTGTGACGCGATTCCCGGGTGGGCGCTCGCGCTTGTGACATGCCGCTTGAGCATGCGCAGCGGCGTGCCTGGCTGGCAGGACGCAATGTCTGCGCTCTCCCACGGACGGCCGCAGCGGCGTGGGAAAATGCTGGCGGCGAAGTCCGAGGTCGCCCCTGGGAAGAAGCCTGAGTGCCACTAGCAGTGCAGGAGCCCGACCGACCTGACTCGACTGGCTCCCTGAACCGACTTTCCTTTTCCGGTCCGTGAAAGGGGGAGGGCCCTTCAGACCTCGAGGTGGGTATTAGGGACTGCTCTCCCCAGTACATTCTGGATCCGACGGCCTGGGCAGGGATCGGGTTACACAAGGCTGGAGATTCAGTCCGGTGACTTGTGGCGGGGGTCGCTGGACCCCAGAAATATACCGGAGACCCTCCGGGAGGGTGTTGGCGAACGTTCCGCAGCTCCCTGAGCTCACTGCCTCCCTTTCGGCCTGGGCCAGCCACCAAGGGATCCTACCTCGCTCTCCAAGCCCAGGACCCGTGCTTCTGATCACTGCAGTCCAGAGAAGAGGGGGAAGAACGACAAAGCGGTGGCGAGCGCAGCCTGCAGCAGAGGAGGCAACAGCTGCATCTGGCCTCCCCTGGGGGCAGATCAGGTGGAGACAGCTTATCAGAAGCTTTCTGGGGCGAAGCCAAATCCCGAGACAGATGTCCAGGTATGCCGCTGAGGGCTCCCACGAAAGACACGCACAACATGCTAACGGATCTTAGTCACTTTATTGTGTTGACAGGAAACATCATCATCTTGCTACCAAGTGTTTCGGTCAAAATGCTTTGATGGCCTATGCACGGAGACCGACGGTCAACCTGTCCTGTCAAGAGAAAACTAATTCCCGGTGTTAAAAGAGCGATTCTCACTCCCAGGGAAACCTAAGTCCAGAGTGAAACCATGTGTGGGAGGTTAGTCAGTGCATGAAATCTGTTTCTGAAGGAGTGTTTGCACTAAATCATATCTTAAGGAAGGTCCTACGCTGCCATTTGGTTTTACATGTGTGCTGTGATGAGCAAATCAGAAAGGTGGAACCCTCATCCCCTCCACAGGAGCTTCCAGCATCCAACTTACCTGACAGGAGTTTTGTGGTCTCCAGTTCCCTTGCAAGTTGCACATTCAGATCTCCAGTCTTCAGCCTGGTTCTCTTTGCCAATGCAGACCGTCTTTGTCTTCTCTCTCCAGGAACTCTTTCCTGCCATACAAGGGCTGATCAAAGAAAACAGAAGAAAATACGATAATGATATAAGGGAAACAATTTTCAGAAAGAAAACTTCTCAAAGGTAAAGCTGTGGAAAGGTGCGTAACTTCTTCCAAACTCACGTTATCCTCTCTCAGGAACAAAGCTCTGTTTTCCTCCTCTGCTTCTCTGGGAAAACCAGAACAACAACAGCAACAACAACATCCAAACTCCACACCATATGAGTCTTTGCTTAAGGAGAAAATAAGTTTCCTCCGTCAAACATGGTGACGTACGTTAGGCTCTTGAAAAATTTCCTATGTCTCATTTATACTTTATTGGACCACTACATTTTGTGACCCCTGATGCCATGGAAAACCAAAAGTAACAAATTAAATGTACTTTATATGTACTTCCATAAATGTCTGTGATTAGGATTGACTCAGTGTGGGTCAGTTTTTCTAACTTGTTAGGTGTGGCTTCTATAGCTGGAATGCTATGCCTTTGATCATCCTACACGCATTGTTTACCGACAGGTAGGCAGGTGCATTCATCTTTACTGAAAGAGAGAATTTGTCAGTAGCTAATTTTGTATATTTAGTAGAAATCGAATTTCTCCATTTTGGTCAGGGTGGTCTCGAACTCCCAAGCTGAGGTGATCCACCTGCCTCAGTCTCCTTAAATGCTGGGATTACATGAGTAGACAACCAACCCCGACAAATATTTTTTTATTAAAATTAAATTGGAGGCCGAGGCAGGTTGATCCCCTTGAGATCAGGAGTTCCTGACCAGCCTGGCCATTATGGTGAAACACTGTCTCTACTAAAATAAAAAAAATTAGGCGGGCATGGTGGCATGTGCTTAAAATCTCAGCAATTTTGCAGGCTGAAATAAGAGGATTGCATGGGCATAGAAGTATTTCGTTTTGTTTTGATTTTGTTTTGTTTGAGACAGAATCTTGCTGTGTCACCCAGGCTGGAGGGCAGTGGGTGATTTCTGCACACTGAAACCTCCACCTTCCAGATTTAAGCGATTCTCATGCCTTAGCCTTCTCAGTAGCTGGGACTACAGATTCCTGCCACCATGCCAAGGTTTTTTTGTTTGTCTTTTTTTATTTTTGAGACAGAGTTTTACTCTTTTTGCTCTGGTTGGTGTTCAGTGGCAGGATCTAGGCTCACTGCAATCTTTGCCTCTCATGTTCAAGCGATTCTACTGCCTCAGCCTCACAAATGGTTTTGATTACAGGCATGCGACACCATGCCCAGCTAATTTTGTACATTTCGTAGAAATGGGATTTCTCCATCTTAGGTTGGTCTCGAACTCCCAACCTCAGGTGATCCACCTGCCTCGGCCACACAAAGTGCTGGAATTACAGGCGTGAGCCACCAACCCAGAACAATATCTTTTAAATGAAATGTAAATTGGAGGCTGGGGCAAGTTGATTCACTAAAGATCAGAAATTCCAGATCATCCAGGTGAAACCCTGTCTCTACTACAATTCCAAAAATTAGCCGGGAATGGTGGCTAAGTTTTACAGCTGGTGCCTGTAATACCAGCTGCTCAAGAGGCTGAGCTTGAAGGGTCACTTGAATCTGGAAGGCAGAGGTTGCAGTGAGCCAAGATCATGCCACTGCACTCCCTCCTGGGTGCCAGAGTGAGACTCCATCTCAAAAAAAAAAAAAAAAAAGAAAACCCCAATACTCAAATTGGACAGTTTATTTTCTGCTTCCTGATTTCCCATCACATCTACATTAAAAGATAAACTTTTTTTTAAAGATAAACTTTTTAACTTCCGCCACCTCCCCAAGGCCCACAGGCCCTGCCCAACCCGTTGTTCTTCCCTGCTCCCTCTCTCTCACTCCTTGCTACACTCAAACCACATGGACCTCCTTGCTGTTCCTCCAACACGCCACGCACACTCCTGCCCCAGAATCTTTGCATGGGCTGTGCCCTCTAGAAAGTGCTTACCCCCAAATACCTTCCTTCTCACACTGGTTACCCCTTTTCATTAAGATCTTGGCCCAGGCTGGGCATGGTGACCTGTGTTTATAATCCCAGCAATTTTGCAGGATGAGGTAGGAGGATCACATGAACCCAGAAGTGTTTGCTTTTCTTTTGCTTTTTGTTTTGTTTGAGACATAATCTTGCTCTGTCACCAAGGCAGGAGTGCAGTGGGTGATTTCAGGCAACTGAAACCTCCACCTTCCAGATTCAAGCGATTCTGCTGCCTCAGCCTTCAGAGTAACTGGGACTACAGGTGCCTGCCACCATGCCCAGAAGCCCAGGTTTTGTTTTGTTTTGTTTTGTTTTGTTTTCAGACAGAGTTTGACTCTCATTGCCTAGGTTCAAGTTCAGTGGCAGGATCTTGGCTCATTGCAGCCTCCGCCTTTCAGGTCCAAGCGATTCTACTGCCTCAGCCTTCCAAATTGCTGGGATTACAGGTATGGGCCACCATGCCCAGCTAATTTTGTATATTTAGTAGAAACTGGATTTCTTCATCTCGGTCAGTCTGGTTTCGAATTTTCAACCTCAGGTGATCCACTTGCCTCGGCCTCCCAAAGTGCTGGGATTACAGGCATGAGCCACCAACACCGACCAATATCTTTTTATTAAAACGTAAATTGGAGAATGATGCAGGTTGATCCAATAGAGGTCTGTAGTTCCAGGCCAGCCTGGACATTATGGTGAAATCCTGTCTCTACTACAATTACAAAAATTAGCCAGGCATGGTGACCTGTGCCTGTAATACCAGCTACTCAGGAGGCTGAGCCACAAGAGTCACTTGAGTCTGGGAGGCAGAGGTTGCAGTGAGCTGAGATTATGCCACTGCACTCCCACCTGGGTTGCAGAGTGAGACCCCATCTCAAAAATAAAAGTACTCAAAAACTCAAACTGGACTGTTTATTTTCTGCTTCCTGATTTCCAATAACACTTACATTAAAAGATAAACTGCTTAACATCCCCCAACTCCCCAAGGCCCGCAGGCCCTGCCCAACACATCCTCCTTACCTCCTCCCTCTCTCCCACTCACTCTCCTCAAGCCACAGCGACCTTCTCACTTTTCCTGCAACCTGCCAGAAACAGTCCTGCCCCAGGGACTTTCATGGGCTGTGCCCACTGTCTGGAAAGTGCTTACCCCCCAATACCTTCTTTCTCACACTGGTTACCCCTTTTTATTAAGATCTTGCCCCAGGCTGGGCATGGGGGTACATGCTTATAACCCCAGAAATTTCCCAGGCTGAGGTAGGAGGATCACGATAGCCCAGAATTCTTTGGTTTTTTTTGTTTGAGAAAGAATCTTGCTCTGTCACCCAGGCAGGAGTGAAGTGGGTGATTTCAGCTAACTGAAACCTCCACCTTCCAGGTTCAAGCGATTCTGCTGCCTAAGTCTTCTGAGTAGCTGGGACTACAGGTGCCTGCCACCATGCCCATGATTTTTTTTCTTTTTTTTTTTGAGACACTGTTTTACTCTTGTTGCCCAGTTTGGAGTTCAGTGGCACGATCTTGGCTCACTGTAACCTTCGCTTTCCAGGTTCAAGTGATTATCCTGCATCACCCTCCCAAATGGCTGGGATAACAGGTATGGGACCATGCCCAGCTAATTTTTTATATTTAGTAACGGGATTTCTCCATCTTGGTCAGGCTGGTCTCAAAATCTCAACCTCAGGTGACCCACCTGCCTCAGCCTCCCAAAATGCTGGATTACATGCATGAGCCAGTAACCCTGACCAATATCTTTTCATTAAAACCTAAATTGGAGGCAGAGGCAGGTAGATCCACTTGAGGTCAGGAGTTCCAGACCTGCCTAGCCATCATGGTGATATCTTTTCTCTACTACAATTACAAAAGTTAGCCGGGCATGGTGGTTGGTGCCAATAATATCAGCTACTCAGGAGGCTGAGCCACAAGAATCACTTAAACCTGGGAGGTGGAGGTTGCAGTGAGCCGAGATCACGCCTCTGCATTGCCACCTAGGTGACAGTGAGACTCCTTCTCAAAAAAAAAAAAACTTAAATTGGATTGTTTCTTCTTTGCTTCCTGATTTCCCATCACACTTACATTAAAAGATAAACTGCTTAACTTCCCTCACCTCCCCAAGGCCTCAGGGCCCTGCCCAACAGGTCTTCCTTCCCTCCTCCCTCTCCCCCCTCCTCACTCTGCTCCAGCCACAGGGACCTCCTTGCTGTTCCTCCAAATGTGACATATGCATATTAAATTTACAGCATTAAAATATCCTAAAACTAAGGCTGGGCACGGTGGCTGACGCCTATAATCACAGCACTTTGGGAGGCTGAGGTGGGTGGATCACAAGGTCAAGATATTAAGACGATATGGTCAACAAGGTGAAACCCAGTCTCTACTAGAAATTTAAAAATTAGCTGGTCATGGTGGTGCTTGCCTGTAGTCCCAGCTACTCGGGAGGCTGAGGCAGGAGAATTGCTTGAACCCAGAAGGTGGAGGTTGTTGTGAGCCAGGATTATGCCATTGCACTCCAGTCTGAATAACAACAGCAAAACTCTGTCTCAAAAAAAAAAAAGGAACAGAAAAAGAAAAAAAACTTTGTAAAAGTAATAAGAAATATATTTGATAAGAAAGGTATTATGTAAATAAAAATTCCAAATTGTATATTTAAGGGCATAAAAATATTGGAATAATGTAAATAATACCATTGATTTGGTTGGGAAAATATTATGTTTAACATGAATAATTATCCAACGTGAATATATTTATAGTGATATTTCAATTAGAATTTATATGTCTATACTCTATTTTCAAATATACTTTATTTTTATTGTGTAAGAGAAAATTAA
>PVHO010029751.1:0-22942 GCA_004024885.1 Saguinus imperator | reverse complement strand
GCTCAAGGGCCCCTGAGCCCTTGGTAGAGGGTAGCTCCCTGAAGAGATCTGGCTTCAGAAGCTCTGGGCAAAGCTCTTCCGCTGGCATGTCAAGGACCCTGAGCAGGACAGGAGGAGGCATCATGGGCACCCTGGCCTGTGGGAGGGGCACCAGCTGAGAGCCTGTCACCTGCCCCAGTGAAGGGCCAGGCCTCATAGCACCCTGGGAGCAAGAGTGTTGTTGAGACCTAGGAAACAGACAACAGAAAACAAAACAAAAACAGAAAAAACAGGTAAAGACAGAAGCAGCCAGCCTTCAGCCTGGATTCCAGATGGGGACTTAGAGGTGGAAGGAGAGGGAATGCACCAGGGCCGGGTGGGCAATGTGCAGCGGGCAGGAGGGCAGGGGGCCAGGCTCTGTGCAAGGAAGAAAGTGTCATGCCACCCTTGTTGGACACCCTCCTCCTCTTTATGGAGTCCCTTCCTCAGCCACCAAGCTGAAGGATCTGGCTCCCCTCCCACAGGTCAGGATGTGTACAGGTGTGTGCCAGCCTACACACACAGGGCAGTCAGCATGAGGAGCAAGGGGTCTTGAGGGGAGCCTGCCACGGGCCTGGAGAAGATAATGTTGTGGAGAGTGTGGCTCACCCAGGGCTGCCACCTCCTTTCCTGCCACAGCCCCTTGGCCCATGTCTGGGATGGAGTGGAGGGAACATCTCAGAAGAGAGAACACATTTTGTTTTTCATTCTTGCCCTCAGATCATGGGGGTTTATAATTAAATAAACCTGAGAGGGAGAAGAATGAGGAAGAAACCCAGGACGGGGAGCCCAAATGCCTCAGAGATCATCCGTGCCCCCACCCCACTGGTGGCCCTGCCAGGAGCCAGAAGGACGGGTGGACAGCAAGCCCTTCCCTGAGCCCTTCCGCCCTTCCCCAGATGCTGGCCATGTTGGGTCTGGCCAGGAGGCTGGGGGCAGTAGGCAATAGGAGCCCTGGCACCAGGGCTGGCCATTGGGCAGGGGGCCTTGCCCACCCCATCAGGTGCCCAGCTGTACCCACTCTCCCTCCACCCCTCACCCCCACCAGCTGCCCAATCCTGACAAACCAGTTTGACTCAGCACAACAGGCAGGGCTACAATTTTCAAACTATGCAGGCCTGATGATTCAGCCTCTTCATGCTGTTTAATTAGTAGAAGGCTGTGTGGCAGAGGCCTTGCCCACAGCAGCTTTGGCTTCAGCTCAGAGCTCACACGGAAGCCGCGGTGGCCGCAGCGGCTCTGGGTAAAGACAGGGCAGCGCCGAGCAAACTGGTTCTTCCGAGTACCCCGGCCTCGGCAGCTGCTCTGAAGACCAGAGCCTGGGAGACAGGGAGGGGGCTTGGCGGCACCAGAGGCAACTCAAACAAGTGAGCAAGCCCCACAAATCCCAGCCCACTGTCCCCTTTCAGTTCCCACATTCTCAGGGGTCACTCCTGTGGAGGACGTGGGCTCCACCCTGCCTTGTTCCCTCAGGGACAGGTTCCACAGCAGTGACAGCTCAGCTACCATGCCTTGGCTGGAGGAGGATGTGCGGGCCCCACCTCCTGTGATCTGGTAACCGTTTCTCTTTTCTCAAAAGGATCTCTTCCCAGCAGGGATCTCACCATCCTATACCAGGTACAGGGGTGCTGGGGTCCAGACACCATTCCTCATCCCATTCCCAGTCTGCTCCCCACTGGACCCCACTCCCAGGCCTGCTGATGGCCCACCCTCAGGGGAGAATAATCTTGGCTTTGGGGAACCAAAGAACGCTTCTCAAAAGGCGAGTGGGCAACAAGATGGCCTGTTTCCCTGTGGCTGAGGGCAAGGGAGGGTGTGTTTTCAACCACGAGGACAAGCTGGGACCCAGGCTCTGTCCACATGGAAAACTGACAGCAGCCTTGGATGCAGAGTCTCGGTGACCCCCAAGTGTGCAGGGAGGGAAGATGAACCAGGCGCTCGATAGGGGGTACATGAGAGGCAGAGGCAGCAACCATGGCTCAGGGACCCTGGGCCTAAGTAAATGTCATGCCCCAGACACAGAACACCACCAGGCCAAGGGCAGACCAAATCCTGATGAGGCCAGATGAAAGGCTGGACCCCCACCTGGCAAGCTGGAGGGGCTGAGGAGATCCTCAGTGCTATGGATGCCACAAATCCCTGCCCTGGTCACAGCCCAGGACCTGGAAGTCCACCCATCCATGTGCCAAGCCCCAGAACAGGAGGGAGGGCAAGGACAGGCAGAAAACAGCTGCCCACTGAGCCAGCTCTCCCCATTCCTTCCCTTCTTAGAGCTCCAGGGAGATGTGGGGGGAGACAGCCCACCCCCTGCCCCTGCACCAACCTTCCCTTTCATCTTTCCTCCCTCTAACCTTCCTCCCGCAGAAGGGCACACACTCAGTTCGCTCCTGAAGCTCCCCTAGGAGCAGACCCTAGGGTAATAATATTAATAACAGCTAATCCAGGAATAACAATGTTTATGTGCTAAGCACTTTGCACACATTAACAATTCAGTTCTCAGAACAACCCTGCAAGGCTGGTGCTGTTCCCATCCTGTATCCCAGTGAGGGGGCCAGAGGGTGGCAGGTGCAAGGTCTTCACTGGAGTTGGCACCTTGCACTTGCTCCCTCATTCTCCCATGCACAAACTGGTGGCCCAAGGGTCTGAGGGATTGCAAAAGTGAAGGAATTGGTGAAACCACCCTTGCAGGCACTGCTGCTACCCAGGGGCACCCCATGCTGACCTGGCCTCCCAGCCAGGGAGCAGCCCTAGCTCCCACCTCACAGCAGAGGCGAGGTGGGCAGGTGGGGAATGAGGGGCTCTGCTGCCCCCTCTTCCTGGGTTGCCCAGCCCATCAGCACTCTGCCTCCTGGACAGCCCTCCAGCTGCTTGGTCTGGAGGCCTGGAAGCTTGGGCTCCCACTAGGACCTGCCTCAGAGGGTCCAGTGGGTGATGAGGGTTGAAAGAGAGAGAGGAAAGGAAGGAAGGAGGGAGAAGTGAGCCTCCCCAGGTAGCCCCGGGGCTGACCCAAACCACACCCCCACTCCACTCTGCACCAGCTCCCACCACACCCACAAGGGCCTTGCAGCCGGACACACACAGGTGACACACAGCCCCATCAATGCGTGAGTGTGTGTGTACCAATGTTGCCTCACCTGGGCTACGACACAGAGGCCCAGACACAGACCTGGCTACTTGAACAGGCTCCCCGGCTCATACCTTCTAGGCAATCAACAACAAAGCCCCAGCCGGGTTCTCACGCCTGCCAGAGATCCTATCACACACGTGGTTGAGTGTGTGCATGTGGGGGCGAAACCTCAGTGTGTTGGGCTGAATTTGCATGTGTCCACCCGTGGGACTGGAGATGAAGGGGTGTGGGAATCACAGGAAGTCCTGCCCCTGGAGAACATTAGAACACCGCAGAGGATGCCTTTCTCTCCACTGTGTTCTTTCTTCTTCCCAACCTTTAAGTTTACTGACTGTGAACAGAAGAACAAGGCAAGTTCCCCCGAATTCGTGTTTTTGTTCCTAAACTAAGAAAGTGACTCGATCGGTTAAAGATGCCCCCAATAAATACTGCCTTTATTCCGATTGCCGTCGAATTTCTGCGGAGTCCCTCACTCCACTTACGGAAGGTTTTGACCCCCTCTCATTGAATGACTCCGAAATTCTTGGAAATGGGGCGTGAGTGTGTGTGGGCCTCCCTATTGTTTGTGGGGCCTCTGTCCGCGGCAGGCTTGTTTCAAGTGGCCTGCGTGTGAGCTCTCCTGCCAGGGCCAAAAACGCGGGCTGTTCATCCAAGTACAATCATTTGGAAGTTGGAGCTGCCCCCCACAGCAGTCTTGGCAGGTTGCACAGAACCCATTGAGAAGCCGGGCCTTTTCACACCGGCTACTGAGGAAGGCGCCCGGCTCTGGTGCTATCTGGGACGAACCCCGCAACTTCAGGGGTTCAGTGGAGACTCGAGCGCTCGGGCTGCCCTGCTAGAAGGCGAAGAGGGAGCCTCCGAAAAGGGTGCGGGGCGGCGCACACAGCACCTCGGGTGGTAGTTGGCGCCCGGTAAACCATAAACAATAACAGGTCCCCACCTGTCCGCCCCCGCATTGGGCCCCTGACAAAGCGGGGTGCTCGCACTCACACTCTCACAGTTAACTCCAACGAGCTCCTGATCAGCGTCCCCCAACCTGGGGAGTTCCGCTTCGCCCCCATCCACCACAGCCCCACGGCCCTCGCCTGGCCTGGGGGGGGTCGCCCACACGTCCTTGACTTCAGGGGAGTGCCTGGGGGGCCCCGCTTCTCTGCCGTGTCAGGGACTCCCACGAAAGCTCATGGCATGGCCAGGACTTTCGAGGACGCTTGTTCCGAGTTGAGCTCCCCGCGATTCCCCCGCGGGCTGCCTGCCTCCTAGCCAGCTCCAGCCTCCGAGCTCCCAGCGCCCGCTCTGGGGTGGCCTCCCCGCCCCATCCTTGGGCCCCAGAGCGGGTGGCGGAGCTTCCTCCCACGTGCGCTCAGCCCGGGTCGGACCCGTGTAATCGGCCCGCAGCCTAGTGACCCCGGGCACCTTGTCCGGGGCGTGCCCCCCGACGCCGCTCACCTTCCAGTGCCCGGCAGTCGGCGGGCAGCAGCAGCAGAGGGGGAGCAGCGGCAGGAGCCCGGGCGGCGGCGGCGGCGGCGGCGGCGGGCAGGCTCTGGCCATGGCCGGGTGGCTCTGGGAACCGAGCCGGGCCGCCCCAGGCCGGGCCGCGCCGCGCCGGCACGCTGCAAGCCCGAGAGAGGGTGCGCTCGGCGGGCTCTGGGGCAGGCTCGCGTCGGGCCTCGGGAGATCCGGGCGAGGAGGGAGTGCAGTCCAGGTGGGCGGCTCCAGGGCCAGGCGGTGCGCCGAGCCCGGCGATCCGGGGATGCGGACCTGTCGGTCCCGCGGGAATCTGGACGGACCGGTCCAGGAGGATTCGGGGCGCCGGGCGGGGCAGGAGGGTGCAGGCGGTCGTGGTTCGGGGTGCACAGTAACCGGGCGGTCCGCCGCGGGCCCGACCGGGATCCGGGGCTTCGGGGGAGCGCGCCGTCTGGGGTCCGAGCTGGGATCTCGCTGCATCGCTCGCGTACTCACTTCTGCCTTCCCCGGCGCTGGCGCGGCCGCTCTGGGATACAGGGGCGGGACGGCCTACCTGCCCGTCAACGTGTAATCCCCGCCCCTAACGCTGCCCGCCCACTCACAGACCGCTAGGCCCGCTGGTTCGGCCTTGGGAGCACTCAGCTGGAGTTCAGTTGGTGGTGTCTCCACCAGGCCCACCCTCGGGGATCTCCGGGACCCGGAGTGGGCGGGGCTAAGGAAAACATGAATTAGATTGGGCGGAGCGAAGCTGTCCATCAGAGGGAGAACTCCGCCCCCTGCCGCCCATTGGCGATTAATAATCCAACCTGAGTCTTAGAAGGTGCCAAGGAGCTAAGACGGAGCGGGGGCGCCCCCAAGTGGCCCGCGCCGGCCCTGCGACTCCCTCCCGTGGCCGTAGCTCAGCTCTACCTGGTGGGACGCCCACACCGACGCATCCCCTGACCCGGGCCTACTGCGTTTCTTCATTCTTTCATTGGGCTGCGTGTTGAATCATTCATTCAGCAGATCCTTGTGAGCGCCCACAATGTGTCAGGCTCTAGTACCTGCGGGTGCTGCCGCAGTGGACAAGACAGAGGCTTGTGTGACCAGCTGAGCGGTGGAGGAAGGGGGATTAAGTCATCACTGTAGCGTGTAAGGAGTGTTACTGCAGAGGAGGAAGAGTTCCCCGAGGGACGGCACGGAGGGCGACGTGGGTAACAAGAGCAAAACTCCATCTCAAAAGGATGATAAAGTATCAGCCCTGAGGAACTGCCATTCAAGCTGAAATAGGAAGGATGAGTAGGGAGGGAAGGGTGTGTGCTGAGAGAGTGGGGACGAGCGAGTACTCTGTGTGTGAAGACTTGGGGCAAGAGAAACTCTGATTCACGGGAGGAATCCGAAAGCAGCTCAGAATAGCATGACTCCTGATAAGGCCTTCCTGAGAGCAAGGGTTTGAAGTAGGGGCGTGACTTTGACTGCTCTGCGGAGGACGCATGGACAGAGGCTGGGGTGGACGCAGGGAACCCTGCGAGGGGGCTGTGCGGTGGGCGGGCAGAGGAAGATGCTGGTGGCTGTGAGGCTGGAGAGAAGCCGGCGGGTGTGAGGCTTATGTGAAAGATGGCATTCACAGGGGATTGTGATTGGTTGGTGGAGAGACGTGGGAGGTGAGGGCGTCAAGGAGAACACTAGGTTACTGGTTTGGGCAAATGGAAGTCTATCCCGGTCATTCCACACACATTCGCAAAGTGTAAGCCACACTCTGAAACAGTAGCTGGAACTTGTTATTTTATACGGCAGCATGTCACAGACAACACTGACATCCAGAAAGGCTTGGTGACTTTCTCAAGTCATGTCCCTAAAAAGTGACAGAGGTGATATTTGAACCTGGCTTTATATCTTTTAAAAACATTTCATCAGAGACTTACAGAGGACCTAGTGCTTGTTAAAAGCTTGGAGTCCTAAGCCATTCTCTCCTACCTCAACTCTTGGGAATCAGAATCTCTGGGGTTTGGGGCCCAGGATTCTGTATTTTTAAAAAGCAGGTGGTTCTGATGCACCTACATTCTGAGAATCACCATTATCATGCAGCTCTCCCATCCTAATGGGAAAGCTCCCTCCATGGTCCCTAAGAGTCTTCCCCAGCTGCCCTGATTTCTGCAGGCTGGGAGTGAGGAGTTGGATTCTGAACGACCTCAGAAGCAAGACAGGCACTTAGTCCTCTGAACACGAAGTGCCAGCAAGTTCCATGAGAGTGAATGAGGTCATAGATCCAGTGCTCAAGGACGTTTTCTGAAAGAGGTCAGTCCTGCTGATCAGAGACAGAGGCATGCATGGGTACATGGGGCTGGGGGCTGGGATTGTCATGAGTCAGAGTCCTGGCTTCCAACTCCATGCCACCCCCAGCATTTCTGCCTCCCAGATCTGTTCTCAAGCCCTAGGGGCTTTCAGAAACATCACTCAGGGCTCCAGACCACAGAAGGGCTCCTGGAGATCATCTTGTCCAACTCCCATTGCAGAGCTGAGAAGCCTAAGTCTCAGAGATGGGCCACCTTGCCCTGCAGTCCCCCATGCCCTGGAGTGCTGGCTGGGATTGGGCACAGTGACATTTTGGCAGGTGGACTGGCAGCAACACTTCCCAGCTAAAGCCCCGCTCATTGTAAGGCAGATCTGTGAGGCTGCACTTCTGTTTGCTCAGCATCTGTGCCAGGCAGGGCCTCACCCTGGACAAACATAGCCAGCCAGGTGGCAGGCACCGAGCACCTTTGTTCTTGGGTTTGATAGCAGAGGCAGCAGGGCCAGCAGGTAACAGAGGGCCTGTCCTCACCGGATGTTGGCACTGTGGTTCCCAGGGGAATCCTTCCTGATCAAGTAGCTTCTAGGCTGGAGAGGACTGGGATTCTGGCTGTAACAGCCCAGGGGACAAAGGTGACCACATGGCAAAAGAGGGACTTGGGAGGGAGCAGATGGAAGGATGAGGACTGGAAGCCAGGCAAGATAAGGAGAGCTGGGGTGACTCATCTTTTTGGGGGTAGGTGGGCAGAAGGTCCTATCCCTCCTGTTTCCAGGCTGCAGAGGTCCCCAGGAGCCCAGGGAGCAGGCTCTGACCTTTGATTTTGGCATAAAAAGGAAACATCCAGACTGAGACTGAGGTGTCCACTTCTGAGCCCATCATTCTGTGCCCATCTGAGTCTAGGAGGAAACTTGATGCAGAAGTAAGAGCCTGGGCTTTGGCATCAGAGAGACCCAAGTCCAAATTCTGGCTCAGCCACTTACCAGCTCTGGGATTTCTGCTAAGAAGCTGAACCCTTCTGAGTGTAAATCTCAGCATGAATAAAAGTGGAATGATAATCATGCCGTCCCTGCAGTGCAATTGTGATGCTCTGGCCAGGGAGCCAGGAGCACTGCAGGGGCCTGATGGTGAATACCCAGTGCTCGCATCCATGCTGGGAACACTGTCTGGGGACAATTAGAGGAATGTGTGTGAGTTGAATCGGTGCTCACTGATTTGGAGTTTCCAGTTTCTCTTTTTAAAAAGATGATAAGGCCGGGCACGGTGGCTCACGCCCATAATCCTAGCACTTTGGGAGGCCAAGGTGAGTGGATCACAAGGTCAAGAGAGTGAGACCATCCTGGTCAACATGGTGAAACCCCGTCTCTACTAAAAATACAAAAAATTAGCTGGGCATGGTGGTGCGTGCCTGTAATCCCAGCTACTCAGGAGGCTGAGGCAGGAGAATTGCCTGAACCCAGGAGGCGGAGGTTGTGGTGAGCCAAGATCACGCCATTGCACTCCAGCCTGGGTAACAAGAGCAAAACTTCATTTCAAAAAAACATAAAACATAAAAATAAATAAATAAAAAATAAAAGGATGATAAAGTATCTGCCCCTGGGTTCATGGGTTCGGGATAGTAGCAAAGAAGACAAAACTGGGAGGAAGAGCGCTTTGGGGCAGGAGGCCAGGAGGGGATTGGTTTGATGAGTGCTTTGGGCCTCTGTTGAGGATTAAGGGAGGCTGCAAGAGAGAGTTGATGGTGATGTGGCCGGGGCTGTGGCACAGTGGACCCAGTGGTAGGGAGGGCAAAGATGTCATTTGCTGGGAAGGGAGGGGAAAGACCTGGGGAGGAGCAGGTTTCGCTGTATGTGAAATGGGTGATGGGGATGGGGACTGAGATTGTCAGGCTGGACTGGATAATTTGGGGAGGCCTGTCAGACATCCAAACAGTCACCCTGAGACAACTGGCTTTCTCAGTGCTCCCACTCCCTCCACTGGCCCCTTGCTTGCTCTCTAAGCAGCCTTAACTCTGGTCTCTCTGACTCTGGGAGAGTTTGCACTGGCTGTTCTCTCTGCCAGGATGCTCTTCCTCCAGCTCTTCACAAGGAGGCCTCCTTCTCTGTGACCAGGTCTCAGCCTAAACATTGGCTCATGGCTGCCTGGATCTCCTCCCCTCTCTCCCACACTGCCACTGCCTGCCCCGTTGCACTATTTCATTTTCCTTATATTTCTTCAGCCTCCCAAGTAGCTGGGATTACAGGTACGCACCATCATGCCCAGCTAATTCTTGTATTTTTAGTAGAGATGGGGTTTCACTGTGTTGGCCAGGATGGTCTTTGTCTCTTGACCTTGTGATCCACCCTCCTCAGCTTCCCAAAACGCTGGGATTTCAGGCATGAGCCACCGCACCCCGCCTATTTTCCTTATACTTCTTAGCACTAGCTGAGATGATATCATTTAGTCATTTGCTCACATGTATATTGTCTCCCTTCTAAAATGGAAACTTCCTGAGGGCAGGAATTGCTCTTATCTACCACTGAATCTCCAGTATAAGGACCAGTGCCCTACATGAAGGAGGCTCTCAATAACAATTTAGTAAATAATTAGTAATTGCAGTAAATATGTGGTGGTCATGCTGCCATTTCCTATTCTCAAGCATGTGGCAGACATTGCTAATAGATCAGGAACCCTCTCATCTACATGATGCTCCTGACAGCCCTTGCCAATCTATCAGAGTTGGTCATGAAGTTAAATGGACCTGCCATCCCTGTAGTGGAGAAAGTTTCCATGCTTGCTACCTGTGTGACCTTGTGTGAGTCTTTTAAAGCTCTTTGGTCCTTGATTTCCTCGTGTGATGACTCATATAAGATGTAGGGGTAGACCTGCCACCCCCTTTATGTCTGAGTCCCCTGTCTAGAGCCTGGATGCCACTGTGTGGACATTCTCCATCCCCAAGATGGGGGCTCAGTGCCCATCTCTGAGTTACAACCACTCCGGGGCCTTCCTTTCCTGCTTCCCTGTTTTCTCACCAGACCCAGAAGACAAGGCTAGAAGAGACCTTTGATATCTTGTCCAAAAAACCCCTATTTTCAGATGAGAAAACTGAGCTCAGAAGAAAAATCAATGGAGCCAGAAACAGCAAACACCACTTGTCCACACCCAATGCTTCAGCAACAGCCACCCCTGTCCCCCAGCTCTCAACACCTCCTCTGAGTAATGGGGAGATGGGGACTGCAGCTCCTGATACCTGGGCACATTCTCAAACCCTGGGAGGTGAGCAGCCTGGCTTTCCTCCAGGCTGCAGGCAGCTGGCCGGAGAAGGTTGCCCTGTGGATTACTGGCCTTTTCAAAGGAGGCGAGAAAGGAGCAGGCCTCTTCCTCCACAGTGGCTTTCTGAAATTGCCTCAGGGCTTTTGGGCCAGGGTGAGGCTCCTGGCTGTTCCAAAGCCAGTTACTGCCCTGTTGGCCACCTCTTGACCCAGTGTGTATCATCGCCTCTCCGCTCCTGAAGCTCCTGTGCAACCAGTAGCCTCTCCAACAGGAGCTCACTCCTGGCTTCCCATTAGGAAGGGTGGAGGAGGAATGGATGAGTATTGACAAAGCTTCTCTGTGATGTTAAACGAAGGTGCTTTAAACATCTCCCAGAGAGGGAGCCATGTCAGTTGCCTTTGAGCCTGCCTGTGAAGCGCTCTTGTTTGCAAACTGTCTTTTCTTGTGGAGAAGCTGAGCTTCCTTTTCTAGGAGCTATTTGGGGAAACACTAACATTTGTGGTAACAGACAGCCAGCTCCCTGCTCAGGAGGACCGGGAGGACCCAGGGGGATTCAAAGATGCTAATTAAGGACCAATATCCATAGACTTGTGGGAAAGTTGAAAAGTGGGAAAGACGCGCTCTTCTGTGTTTAATTAGGAAGGTGGAAAGATCAGGGACTAGGGGGAATTTTGGGGAAGACAGATGTTAACTGGATATCTAATACTTCAGCCCATGTATTGAATGATCATCGTGTGTCAGGTGCAGAAATGCAACTGTGAACCTCCAGACAAGGCCCCTGTCCTGAGGGAGATCACAGTCATGGGGAGAAAGGTGAGTGTCAAGCATCTCTGGACAGTCACAGGGTGTCAGCGGAACCAGGCACGGATGGGCCACCCAACCCTTTGTGCCAAATCTGACTCTGGGAGAGGAGTCAGGGAGGGCTTCCTCTGGAATAGACACTGCACAGAGACCTGGCTGAGGCCTGGAGAATGGGAGGACTTGGCCGGGAGAGGATGGTGGAGAAGGCTGGGCAGCAGGGGGCTCAGCCCTAGACACACACAAAATCACCTGGGGAGGTTTTCAGGAAGAAGGATGCTGGAGATACTGCTTCGCAGCAGGGCCTGGGCATGGGTGCATTTTCAAAGCTCCCAGGGAGGTTCCAAGGTTGGGGGGCAGTGGAGGGGAAGTCCTAGGAACCACTGCATCATAAGATATGTGCTGGAAACAGGGGCAGTCCCTGTGGGGTCAGCAGTGGCCACCGTGTACAGGGCATTATTAGCTGTGTTAGGCATTTCCAGTTCAGCCTGAGGGGGACACCAACTCCTTGGTGGGTTTTAAGGTTTCACACAGGTTTAAGGCCTAAGTTTTAAGGCCTAAGTCAGTCACAATGCTTCAGAAAACAAAACCTTTCAGGAAAATCTCAGCTACCTCCTTCTTCCCCCTCCCTCTCCCACTGCTGATGCAGAAAGATCCTGAGAGAGAAGTTTACTCAGGGCCACCAGGGTCAGTGGGACCTTCAGAGTCCCCTGGCTCATCTTCTTGCAAAAGGAGGCCTCCTCGGGCCACCTCCTTTCCTCTCCAGAGCTAAGGCCTTTGCCAGGCCCTGTCCTGTGTCTCTGGGCAGTGTGGGTCCTTTGTACCTGCTGCTGGTGGGGAAGGGCCATCTGAACACCAGGCCCCTCCCCCCCTTTTCTCCCCACTCTGCCCAGGTCCTAGGTCTGCCAGTTCCCCCTGGGTTGCTTTTCCTTTTTCTTTTTTTGAGATGGAGTTTCACTCTCATCACTCAGGCTGGAGTGCAGTGGCATGAGCTTGGCTCACTGCAACCTCTGCATCCCAGATTCAAGCAATTCTCCTGCTTTGGCCTCCCGCGTAGCTGGGACTACAGGTGCCTGATGCCACACCCAGCTGATTTTTATATTTTTAGCAAAGGTGAGGCTTCACTATGTTGGCCAGGCTGGTCTCGAACTCCTGACCTCAGGTGATCCCCCACCTCGGTTCCCTAAAGTGCTGGGATTACAGGTGTGAGCCTGTACCTGGCCACCCCCTGGGTTTCCTTCCTAGAACAGCCAGAAGTGGCTGGCACATGACCAGTATGTAGTACAAGCAAGGCAATTCCTTTACCTGGTTTCCGAAGCTCCCAATCCTGGCCCAGGCCTATTAGCCTTTTCCTTCATACTGCCTTTTGTTGGGCCTGTCTGGGTCCCTCCTGCTACATGCAGAATCCTCACTGCACCTCCTGCCACCAGACAGAAGGAGAACAGAGCAGTGGCAGGAAGAAGGCCTTAGAGACTGACCTGGGGTGAATCCTTGATCCCAGTCCCCATTAGCTTTGTGAACTCCAGCACGTCACTCACCCTCTCATTCTCAGTTTTCTCATTAGTAAAATAATAGCATCAACCTCATGGTACAGCTGAAGCTAATGAGTTGAGAGAAATGTGAAAGCCTCAATGGAGTGCCTGGCACATAGTAGGTCTTCAATCTAGGGTAGCACCATCTACTATCATTCATTGCTGTTCATTATTATTCTTACTTGTGCTGGGTGCTCTGCCAATGACAGGAATTCTTTGAGCTTGTGTCCCGTTCTGTAAAATAAGATGTGCCACCCAGCGTGTAGGGCTGATGTGAATACCATCAGCATGCAGGCAGTTTCAGAGACTTTTTAGAGACATTTTATTAGATCTGGAGGCTACTCATGGGCCCAAAAATGCTGAATATCCAATAGTCCTGGCAGATATTCCAACCTGCACTTAGCTTTTATTTTTATTTTTTGTGACTGAGTCTCACTGTGCCACCCAGGCTGGAGTGTAGTGACATGATCTCTGCTCACTGCAACCTCTGCCTCCTGGGTTCAAGCAATTCTCCTGCCTTCACCTCCCAAGTAGCTGGGATTACAGGCACCTGCCACCACACCCAGATAATTTTTACATTTTTAGTGGAGATGGGGTTTCACTGTGTTGGCCAGGCTGGTCTCGAACTCCTGACCTCAAGTGATCCACCCTCATTGGCCTCGTGAAATGCTGGGATTACAGGTGTGAGCCTCTGTGCCTGGCCCTACCTGTGCTTAGGCTGCAGAGGCCTCCACCACTGCCTGACTGGCAGATTGACAGAGGAGCCTCCCAAATGCCTGGGGGGAAGCCTGGGAACCACTGTAACAAGCCCATCCTCTGTCTCGGCGCTGTATGGTATCTGAAAGGCCTAGGACCAGATCTTCCCAGACAGATGCTTCCCTTTCTCCCCACAGTCTCTCCTCTTCTCTCTCTCTCTCTCTCTCTCTCTCTCTCTCTGCCTAATTAAGGGCCTGTTTCTGATTCTAAATGCTGAAATCTACAGGATAGCACTGTTGGCAGGAGGCAATGGGGCAGTTCATGGAGCCTGGTTCCAAGAATGTTAGCCACTGCTGTGAGGGCCACCACCTGGTCATCCCACAGCCAGCCTGATGGGAAGGGGGCCTCTGGGGGCTGCTTAGTGGACCATGGCCCCCAGAAGATGAGTGGAAGTTGGCCACTGACTGGTCCTGCATGGGATCTGGCCTCTGGGGGTCCCCAGTGAGCATCAATTTGCTGGTTCCTCATGCTCAGAGCCTGCAGATGGATGGCCTGCAGTCCTTTCTGAGGGGTGGTCTTTGCAAACTGTCTTGCCCAAGCTCCTCAGCCTGTGGTTGGTGGAGCTTTCAGTCTTCCTCACTTGGGAACTCCCCAGGTCTGCAGGTCAGAATCTGTCTGCCTAGAGGTCCCTCCAGCTTCCGTGCTTTTCTCCCAGATGTCTGCTGCCTTTGTCTCTTCAGTGCCCACTCAATCCCTCCACTTTTGGGAACTGCTGTACCCCAGCCCAATCGTGGCATGCTAGTGGGCCCTCTGGCCATCACACCCCCCCCATGGCCACAGGGGTGATCAAGGGATGGGGAGAGACCATGGAGCTGCCTTGATTTCCAGAGCTGCAGGGTTGCCAGTGGGGATTCATTGGCCATCTCCCCAACCTGGAGAACATTCATCTACAGCAACAGAGAAGAAAAGAAACAGCAGAACACAGGAGGCAAAAAGAGACCAGACAGAATCATCGGAATGCCTCTACCCAGTCTGCTTCTGGGGCCAGCCATCTCCAGGTGAAAGGCTGCCTCAGTCCTTCATCTCACAAGCTTTTACCCAGCTCCCAGTGCAGGAAGGAGAACACAGAAGAGTCAGGCAGAGTCACTGTCCTTCAGGGAGCGACGGCACTGTGACCAACATGTCTACATGTGCACGTATGCAGATACACACAGGCACACACTCACCGAGGTAACAGGGGCACCAAAGCAAGAGTGTGCAAAGCTCATCTGGGCCGACATCTGGAGCAGGGCAGCTCCAAAGACTTCATGGAGTTGGCGGCCCCAGAGGAGTCTTCAAACCCCATTGGCAAGAGTGATTCCCAGTGGGCCTGCCCTTCCAGGTAATAGCCTTGGTTTCCAAAGCTGCTCAGCTGAAAATCCTTTGTAGACCTGGTGCTAAGAATAAGCCCTTGTCACATGAGCATGCTGCTGAGCTGAAGCCCTTCTCTTGGAGATGGCACAGTACTGGATGGGAAACACTGACACCCAGGACTGTCACCCCCACAGAACTCCCATTGTGTCCCTCATTTTCTCTGGAAGTTTTGATGTTGGAAGGCCACCCTGACCTACCCCTTCAGGTTGAACGAATGGCCCAATTATCTATGTAGGGTCCCAGATTAACTGGAACTGAATGGATGGGAATGGGGTGGGGGCTGTCTTGAAATGAAAATACCAGAGGGAGGCCAGCCACCCACAAGCTGTTAGCCGAAGCCACGGCCCAGAAAATGTCCCTTTGTTATTCCGGGAGGTGTTGTCACAGGAGCTTGGCCACGGCTCTCTAAGCACATCCAGGAACTGTTCTAGTGAGCACTGGCAGGGAGCTCTGTCTGCTGTCCTGGAACAGATTCTAATCATGAGGTGACTGAGAGGGGTAACACCGACAACCTGCCCAGCACCACCTGCCTTGTGGGCAGTGACCAGGGAGCATGGCCAGCCCTCTGCAGTGATGGGGCCAGATCTTCTCAGGAAAGGGCTTCTGAGTTTCTGGCCAGCTTCTTCTCTGAAGGTTTCCAAGGCTCCTACTTCCATCTTAAACAATGGTGGAACATATCAGCCATGGTGGCTCACACTCATAATCCCAGCACTTTAGAGGCTGAGGTCAATGGATCACAAGGTCAAGAGATCAAGACCAGCCTGGCCAACATGGTGAAACCCTGTCTCTACTAAAAATACAAAAATAAGCTGGGTGTGGTGGTGTGCACCCATAGTCCAAGCTACTCTGGAGGCTGAGGCAGGAGAATCGCTTGAACCTGGGAGACAGAGGTTGCAGTGAGCTGAGATCGCACCACAGCACTCCAGCCTGGTGATGGAGTGATACTCCATGTTAATAATAATAATTATAATAATAATTATAATAATAATAATTATTATTACTATGCTTGGACAACTGGCCTGAACAGGGTCCACCCCGGGTAAATCTAGGAGTTTGGGCTTCATATTTATTTCCTCAAACAAAGGTCAAGGCAAAAAGATGATGCCTTGAATCAGAGCTGCTGTGGAGATGGCCAAGAAGCCTTTCCAAAGGCCTCTTTGGCTTCACGTCTTTCACTCCAGGTTTTGCAGCCAGCTGTTCTGAATCAGCCATGGCACAGCTTGCCTCAGCGACCTCCATCCAGATTTTGCTGAGGATGTCATGGCCAAGACGTGGTCTAGCAGTGAATGTCTGCCTGACTCTTCTCCCAGAAGGTTGCTAGGCACAGTATAAGGAATAGAGGCTTGTGGCCGGGTGCGGTGGCTAATGCTTGGAATCCCAGCACTTTGGGAGGCTGAGGCGAGAGGACTCCTAAGGTCAGGAGTTTAAGACTAGCCTGGCTGACATGGTGAAACCCTGTATCTACTAAAAAAAATAGAAAAGTTAGCTGGGCATGGTGGTGGGTGCCTGCAATTCCAGCTACTTGGGAGGCTGAGGCAGGAGAATCTCTTGAACCCAGGAGGCAGAGGTTGCAGTGAACTGAGATCATGCCATTGAACTCCAGCCTGGGTAACAAGAGTGAAACTCCATCTAAAAAAAAAAGGACAAAAATTAGGTTGGCATGGTAGCATGCACCTGTAGTCCCAGCTACTCGGGAGGCTGAAGCAGAAGAACTGCTTGAACCCAGGAGGCAGAGGTTGTGGTGAGCCGAGATCGCGTCATTGCACTCCAGCCTGGGTAACAAGAGCAAAACACTGTCTCAAAAAAAAGTACAAAAATTAGCTGGGCATGGTGGCACGTGCCTGTAGTCCCAGCTGAGGCAAGAGAATTCCCAGAACCCAGGAGGGGGAGATTGCAGTGAGCTGAGATTGCATCATTGCGCTCCAGCCTGGGAAACAAGAGCAAAACTTTGTCTCAAAAAAAAAAAAATAGCTGGACATGGTGGTGTGCACCTGTAGTCCCAGCTACTCCGGAGGCTGATGCAAGGGAATTGCTTGAACCCAGGAGGCAGAGGTTGTGGTGAGTGGAGATTGCACTATTGAACTCCACCCTGGGTAACAAGAGCGAAACTCCATCTCACCAAAAAAAAAGTACAAAATTAGCTGGGCATGGTGGTGCACACCTGTAGTCCCAGCTACTCGGGAGGCTGAGGCAGAAGAATTGCTTGCACCCAGGAGGCAGAGGTTGCAGTGAGCCGAGATTGTGCCATTGCACTCCAGTCTGGGTAACAGGAGAGAAACTTCATTTTCTTTAAAAAAAAATAATAATAATACAAAAATGAGCCAGGAACAGTGGCGCCCACCTGTAGTTGCAGCTACTTGGGAGACTGAGGCAAGAGAATTGCTTGAACCCAGGAGGCAGAGGTCACAGAGAGCTGAGATCGCACCATTGCACTCCTGCCAGGGTAACAAGAGACAAACTCTGTCTAAAAAAGAAAATACAAAAATTAGCTGGGCATTATGGCACACACCTGTAGTTTCAGCTACTCAGGAGGCTGCGGCAAGAGAATTGCTTGAACCCAGGAGGCGGAGGTTGTGGTGATCTGAGATCACGCCATGGCACTCCAGTCAGGGTAAGAAGAGCAATACTCCGTCTCAAAAAATTAAAAAAAAAATTGCAAAAATTAGCTGGGCATGGTGTCATGCGCCTGTAGTCCCACCTAACTTCGAAGGCTGAGGGAAGAGAATTGCTTGAACCTAGGAGGCGAAGGTTGCGGTGAGCCAAGATCGTGGCATTGCACTCCAGTCTGGGTAATGGGAGAGAAACTCCATCTTAAAAAAAAAAATTACAAAAATCAGCTGGGCATGGTGGCGCCCACCTGTAGTCACAGCTAATCGAGAGGCTGAGGCAAGAAAATTGCTTGAACCCAGGAGGCAGAAGTTGCTGTGAGCTGATATTGTGCCATTGCACACCAGTCTGGGTAACAGGAGAGAAACTCCGTTTCCAAAAAAAATACAAAAATGAGGCCGGGCATGGTGGTACAAGCCTGTAACCCCAGTACTTTGGGAGGCCGAGGCAGGTGGATCATGAGGTCAAGAGATCGAGACCATCCTGGTCAACCCGGTGAAACCCCGTCTTTACTGAAAATACAAAAATTAGCTGGGCACGGTGGTGTATGCCTGTAATCCCAGCTACCCAGGAGGCTGAGGCAGGAGAATTGCCTGAACCCAGAAAGTGGAAATTGCAATGAGCCTAGATCACGCCATTGCACTCCAGCCTGGGTAACAAGAGTGAAACTCCATCTCCCCCAAAAAAAATTTGTATGTAAAATGTGGCAATACCAAGTATGGGTGAGAGCACAGTGCAATGGAAACTGGCACACATTGGCATGAGGGTACCATGCACAACAGATGGGAAAAGCATGATACCCTCAGCCCAGTAACTCCACCCCAGGCATATACCTTTGGGAAAGTCTCATGCACGTGCAGGATACCAGCACAAAAGGGTTGTAGCAGCATTATCTATAACAGTAAAACATGGGAAGCAACCTGAAGCTTCCTCAACAGAACCATGGACTTGGAAAAGCAAAAACAACATGCGAATTAGAGATGGATGTTTTCACATGGATAAATGTCACAGACAATATTAAGAGACAAAAGTAAGACACAGAAGGAGGATTTTTTTCCTATGATGTCTCTGCAAGTCTCCCAAAAGCACAAAATCGGATGCGATGTACTGAGTGTGGAATCTTGCACATATGGCAAAGGCCCATCGACGAGGATGAACATGACAACACAAATTCAGGACAGGGGTTAGGGGGAGGTGAAGAGGATCAGGAGGGAGCACAGACAGCCACACTGTACTAGTTTCCTTTCACTTGGTAGTGGAGATGCAAGACTCACTCCGGGCTTTTGTGTGACACAGGTCTGCATTCTAGTTCCAGTCCAGTCCTTCCCTTCCGATGGCCTCAGACATGCTACATAATCATTTCCTCCTCTGTAATGGGGGTAATCATTCCCACTTCATAGGGTGGCTGTAAAGATCCTTTCTGTCTCTCTCTCTTTTTTCTTTGGAGTCTCACACTGTCACCCAGGCTGGAGTGCAGTGGCACCATCTCAGCTCACTGCAACCTCTGCCTCCCAGGTTCAAGTGATTCTCCTGCCTCAGCATTCTGAGTAGCTTAGATTACAGGTGTCCACCACCACACCTGGCTAATGTTTTTAGCTAATAAAGACAGGGTTTCACTATGTTGGCCAGGATGGTCTTGAACTCCTCACCTCAGGTGATCCACCTGCCTTGGCCTCCCAAAGTGCTGGGATTACAGGCATGAGCCGCTGCACCCAGGCTTTTTCATGTTTTATGATTTATTTTGCTCCCTGCATAAAGGTGTGATCTTGGCTCCTTCTGCAATAAACCATGACAGCGGTGCTCTGCAAAGGAAGACGACCGAGCGGGTCCCACAGCTGCGCTGGTGGCATGGTGTGTTGGGGTGCAGCTATGCCTGGTGTGATGTGGCCATTCACAAAGACACCCCCAGCCCCGCCCTGCTGCTCTGTGGCCAGGTGCACTGCTCAAGCTATTTCTCCTTCTTTCCCTCTCTCTCCCTCCCTCCTTCCTGTTTTTTCTGCTGCCTGTTCACAGGACTACAGAGCACAGATGCCATGGCCACCAAGCTGTTAAGTGGCAAAAGCGGGATTCGAATCCAGGTATCTCGGAGATGAAGCACTTCCCAACTAAGCCAGGGGCCCACAACCTTGGTCGCCTCACAACTACCTGGGGATCTTTAAGAAACACCAAAACCTGGGCTTTGCCCTCACAACCTCTGGATATGATGGCCACATGGGTGTGGGAGTTTTCAGAGCTCCCTGGGTGATGGTGATGCCCAGCCAGGGTTGAGGCCTCTGAGTGCCTGCATGCTCTGCCCTTTGCAATACCCTGTCATCCTTGTGGGCCTCCTGCTCTTCTGTGAACTTTTTTTTTTTTGAGATGGAGTCACCCAGGCTGGAGTGCAGTGGTGAGATCTTGGCTCACTGCAAGCTCCACCTTTCAGGTTCAAGTGACTCTCCTGCCTCAGCCACTTGAGTAGCTGGGCTCACAGGTGCCCACCATCATGCCCAGTTAATTTTTTTTTATTTTTAGGAGAGATGGGGTTTCACTATGTTGGCAAGGCTGGTCTCAAACTCCTGACCTTGTGATCTGCCTGCCTGGGCCTCCCAAAGTTTTGGGATTACAGGTGTGAGCCTCTGTGCCCAGCCTCTGTGAACTTCACAGCAGAGTTTACATTTTTCATCTTTATGTCTCCAACTTGCCCCACAATCTCTGGCACACTTTTGGAAGTGTGCTTAGAACTCTGCAAAGAAAAGAACTGAGACTGAGACAAGAAAGTTTCAGGGAGGCAGACAGACTTGGCCTGCCCAATACCTGAAGTATTGACTGAAAGGAACGTATTGAGCCGGTCACATACTGAGCTCCCTGTTGGAAGAAGTAATCAAGGTGAAGCAGCCACTGATGCTTTTGAAGGGACTATTGCCTGTGTTCAAATTCTATTTGCTTCTCTCCACTATCCCTAAAGTGAGCATTTTCACCTAAAAGTTCTTATTCCTAGAGACACAGACTCTCCTGCAGGAAGGCAACCAGAAAACCAAATTCAGCCTCCAGCTGACCCTGAGTAGAAATCCTCTCAGCTGCAGCTCCATACTCTCTGTGGTGGGGACCTCACCCCGCACTGCACAGTCAGCTTGGACAGCTCTGCTGATTAGAAAATCTCTCCTTCTTTGGGTCAAGGTTCTTGCTCTGCAGCTCCTATCACTTGGCCCTGGTTCCACCCTCCAGAGTGACATCATTTTTTTTCTCACTCATAAGGTTGCACAGGCTGCAGAAAGGAGTTTGGATTTTGTTTTGCATGAAATGGGGGCCAAGTGAAATATCATTAAACTGGGGGGTGGGTGTGGCAACGTGATTTGATTTCTGATGTCAAAAGAACACTGGGCCGGGTGCAGTGTTTCACGCCTGTAATCCCAACACTGAGGGGAGGCCAAGGTGGGTGGATCACCTGAGATCAGGTGTTCAAGACCAGCCTGGCCAACGTGGTGAAACCCTGTCTCTAACTAAAAAATACAAAAGTTAGCCGGGTGTGGTGGTGCATGCCTGTAATCCAGCTACTTGGGAGGCTGAGGCAGGAGAATCGATTGAGCCCAGGAGGCAGAGGTTGCAGTGAACTGAGATTGTGCCACTGCAGTTCAGCCTGGGTGACAGAGTGAGACTCTGTCTCAAAAAAAAAAAGCCACTGTGATACTGTGGGGAGTCTGGACTACCGGGAGTCACAGCAGAACCCAGCATATGGGTTGGGAAACTACTGGTGTCATTCAAACAAGAAATGATGGAGGCTTGGGCAGTGGTGCTAGCAGTGAAGAGGGTTTGAGATGTTTTTTGGGTGAGAGCCAACAGACTCTCACCCACTGAGAGTGAGATGGATGGAGTGACCCATTGGATGTGTGTGTGCAAGTATTTGCCTAGTGTAAGAAATATTAACAAGAAATAGCCAAACTGAAGGTATTCATATTCAGAGGATGGATAAATTAATCTATTTATATTACTGAGATTGCTTTTGTTTTGATTTCTATCTTCACATAGTTTTTGCTTTTCTGGTTGTTATCTTTATTCTCATTCCTGATTTGCTAGATTTATTATCTTGTTTCTCATATCTTCCCATATTCTACCCCCCCCACCCCGCCACTTTTTTTTGAGATGAAGTCTTGCTCTGTCACCCAGGCTGGAGTGCAATGGTGTGATCTTGGCTTACTGCAAATTCCATCTCCTGGGTTCAAGTGGTTCTCCTGCCTCGGCCTCCCAAATAGCTGGGACTACAGGTGCACACCACCATGCCTGGCTAATTTTTTGTATTTTAAGTAGAGGCGGGGTTTCACCATATTGGCCAGGATCTTTTTCCCTTTTAAATATGTCACTTATAACATATCTGACATACAAGCATTCGTGTCTTCCTTCCTTTTCTACATGGAGAGTAAGGTTGTCTGTGGAGGCATTTCTGACAGAAAAGAAGAAAAAGAGCAGGGAGGAGGGATGGGGGAGATGATGATGATGATGCTTCCTAAGGGGTCCCTGCCTGTGTTCAGATTCCACTGGCTTCTCCCCACCATCACTTAAGTGGGCATTTCCACCTCACAGCTCTTATTCCTAGAGGTACAGGAATAACTGCACCTCCGGACTCCCAACATCAGCCTCATCCCCAGCCTGACCCCAGCCTCACCCTCACACAGCCTCAGCTCTTACTGAGCCCCACTCTTTGCGACGCAGAGGGGTGACCAGGAGCAAAGAAGGCCAGGCAGCTGGATTCCCAGGGCTCACTTACCTGTCAAGGAAGAGCAGAACGGCAAAGCTAGGGAAGTTCAGAGAAGATCCACCAGAGGGCGCTGCAGCACTGCCCTGGAAAGAGCATCCGCCGCTGCTCTTCCCAGTTAGCAAAGGACTACCGTATTGACACCCGTGTAGCACCAACCCTGGGCGAGATGCTGAGATGCAAAGATCAGGCACAGGTGCTCCCACTGCCACGTAGGGGGAGGGCTCAGAGCCCGTGGAGAGGGTGAGGTGACACCGAGGCAGGGTGTGGCTTTTTTCTGCTTCTGGGGACTTTAATTATAGGACACACACATAATCCAACCACACAACACATACATCCACCAAGTAGACAACACGCATATGAGCAACACCCACACTGACACCACACAACACACACACATATGCACATACCACACAAGCCACATACACACACCCTGGGCACCTTCAAGGGACCAACTGTGGGAAGATCCCGGGCCAGAGGAGAACGTGGAGCAGAGCATCGGTGAGTTTACAGCTTGAGAGAACAACCCCCATGGCCCCAGACAATCCACACATCATTAGAAACGCTGTCAAAGAGCCCTATTAAAACGCACACATATGAGCCACATGCTACCCCAGGGTTCTATGAGCTCACCCACAGCTGCTCGCAGAGTAGCACAGATTTGCCTCATGCTGACCTGGGGTGGGGAATCTTTTGTCAGAGGGTCACAGGGGAGGAGAAGGCTAGTCAGCGTTTAAGGAGTGCTGACTGGGCGCAGGCCCTGCGCTGGGAGGGAGTGGTGCTTTCCTTCTCTTAATGCTCACAGATCACTGTGCTCTGGGCTAAAATATTATCCACATTTTACAGAGGAGAACAGGAAGGCTCAGAGCAGTGAAGTGGCTTGCACGGGGCGGCAGAGCTGGCAAGTGGAGGAGCTGGGCTTTTAACTCTGCCCTGAAGAAACTCACAGTCAGTTGGGGTGATGTATACAGAGAAAGACCCTAAAGAGCACCCAGCAAAGAGCAACTTCATTTTCTTTCTTCCTCCCCTTTCTTTCT
>PVHO010029750.1:0-22942 GCA_004024885.1 Saguinus imperator | reverse complement strand
TGGGTGAAGGGGAGGAAGGCAGCAAAACACACTGCCATGTGTGTACCTATGCAACTATCTTGCATTTTCTGCACATGTACCCCAAAACCTATAATGAAATAAACATTTTTTTAAAAAAAGACCCGTTTCTAAAATCATAGACTCATAGTGCATTATGATAGGGTGGTGATAAAGCACTCTCATTGAACCCTCAATGAACTATTTCATGTTCTTGTAACAATATTTTATTTTTAATAATTTACAATGATGTCACATTTTTCAAACATGAATATCAACATTTCTTAGTTTTATAAATTGTATCAATGAGATGATTTTTCATGACATTTTTCCCATTAATTCACATTACATTCATGGAGTTTTTTTCAGCATAGCATTTATTGTTTACTTTTTATCATGAACTCTCGGGAACAAAAACAGATTGTGACAAAGATCCACTTTCTAAGTAAGCAAAATTTATGATTTTCTAAATAATTTTTTTTATTATTTACTATAATATGGTATATATTATATATACTATACTATATATAGTATATGTTATATATACTATATATAGTATATATTATAGCATGTATAATATATATATACTATATACTATATGAACCATATACTACTATTATATGTATACTATATATATATGTAACTTTTAATGGCAAAAACCACAGTAACTTTTGTACCTACCTAATATTAAACATATTGTGGTATTACCTTCTCATGCTGCTATAAAGAAGTGTTTAAGACTGTGTAATTTATAAAGAAAAGAGTTCTTATTGTCTCAGTTCTGCAGGGTTGGGGATGCCTCAGGAAACTTACAATCATGGCTGAAGGGGAAGCAAACATGTTCTTCTTCACATGGTGGCAAGAAGGGAAAGAACAAGAGCCAAGTGAAGGGGGAAGCCCTTTATAAAACCATCAGATCCTGTGAGAACTTACTATCATGAAAATAGCATGGAAGTAACCCCACTCACTATTTAATTACCTCCCACCAGGTTCATTTCATAACAGTGGGGATTATGGAAAATGCAGTTCAAGATGATATCTGTGTGATGACACAGCCAAACCATGTAATTCCTCCATGGCTGCTCCCAAATCTTGTATCTTCACATTTGAAAACACAATCATGCCCTTCCAACAGTCCAGCAAAGTCTTAGCTCATTCCAACATTAACTCAAAACTTCAAGTCTGAAGTCTCATCTGAGGTAAGGCAAGTCCCTTCCACCTATGAACCTATAAAATGAAAAAGAAGTTAGTTACTTCCTAGATATATTGGGGGTACATGTGGTGGGAAAATATAGCCATTCCCAATGGAAGAAATTGGCCAAAATAAATGGGCTAAAGGCCCCAATGCAAGTCTGAAATCCAATAGGGCAGTTGTTAAACCTTAACGTTCCAAAATGATCTCCTTTGATTTCAGGTCTCACATCCAGTTCACATTGCTACAAAAGGTGGGCTCCCATGACGTTGATCAGCTTTACAGGGTACAGCCCCTCTCCTGGCTGTTTTCCCAGTCTGGCATCGAGTGTCTGCACCTTTTCCAGGCTCACAGTGAAAGCTGTCGGTGAATCTACCATTCTGGGGTCTGGAGGATGGTGGCCTCTTCTCACAGCTCCACTAGGCAGTGCCAGTGGGGACTCAGTGTGGGATTCCATCTTCACATTTCTCTTCTGCATTGCCCTAGAAGACATACTTGAGGGCTCCACCCTGCAGAACACCTCTGCCTGGAAATTCAGACATTTCCATATCTCCTCTGAAATCTAGGAGGAGATTCCCAAACCTCAGTCCTTGACTTCTGTGTACATGCAGGCTCAACAATACTTGGAAGCTGCCAAGGTTTGGGACGTACACCCTCTGAAGCAACAGCCTGAGCTGCACATTGGTCCCATTTAGCCAAGTCTGTAGCAGCTGGAATGGAGGGCATGAAGTCCTGAGGCTGCACAGAGTAGGGGGAACTGCAAACCTGACCCAAGAAACCATTTCTCCTGCCTAGTCCTCCTGGCCTGTGATGGTGAGGGCTGTCAGGAAGGTCTCTCACATGCCCTAGAGGCATTGTCCCCATTTTCTTGTCAATCAGCATTTAGATCCTCTAATTATACAACTTTCTGCAACAGGCTTGAATTTTTCCCCAGAAAATGGGCTTTCTTTTCTACTGCATCATCAGGCCGCACATTTCCCAAAACTTTATGCTTTGTCATCTCTTGAATGCTTTCCTGCTTAAGAAATTTCTTCCACCACATACCCTAAATTATATCTCTTTATTTCAAAGTTCCACAGATCTCAAGGGCAGGGGCAAAAAGTCACCGGTCTCTTTGCTAAAGCATAGCAAGAGTGACCTTTACTCAAGTTTCCAGCAAGTTTCTCATCTTTATCTGAGACCACACTAGGCTGAACCTCATTATCCATATCACTATCAGCATTTTGATCAATGTCATTCAACAAGTTTCTAGGAAGTTACAAAATTTCCCACCTTACTGTCTTCTGAGCCCTACAAATCTCCAGGATGTTCCAAACTTTCCTACATTTTCCTTTCTTCTTGTGAGCCCTCCAAACTGTTCCTACCTCTACCTATTACCCATTTCTGAAGTTACTTCCACATTTGTGTGTATCCTTATAGCAGCACCTCACCCTATATGGTACCAATTTACTGTATTAAGTCATTCTTATGCTGCTATAAAGAACTGCCTGAGACCGGGCAATTACAAAGAAAAAAGGTTTGACTCACAGTTCAGCATGACTGGGGAGCCCTCAGAAAGTTTACAATAATGGTAGAGGGGAAGCAAACATGTCCTTCTTCACATGGTGGCAGAAAGGAGAAGAAGAGGTGAGCAAAGGTGGAAGCCCCTTATAAAACCATCGTATCTCATGAGATCTTACTCACCATCATGAGAATAACACGGGAAAAACTGCCCCCATGATTGAATTACCTCTCACGGGATCCCACCTATGACCTGTAGGTACTATGGGAACTAAAATTTAACATAAGATTTGCATAGGGACACAGCCAAACCATATCATATATAGTACCTATAGTAAATATATGTATTTACTATAATATAGTGTATATATATGCTATGTAAACTATATATAGTATAGATATTATAGTATATTATATAGACACAGTATATATACTATACACATGTACACTACAGTGTAGTATCTATACACTCTATATTTTATATACATGTATATATAGTATTAGAATACTATTCAGGCATAAAAATAATAAAATTGTATCTTTTGCATCAATATATATGGAATTTGAGGCCATTATATTGAATGAAAATATTCAGAAACAGAGTCAAATACTTCACATTCTCACTTATAAGTGGGAGCTAAATAGTGTGTACACTTGGGCACAGAATGTGAAATAATGTATACTGGAGACTTGGAGGGTTGAGAAGGTAGAAGGGGGATTAGGGATGAGAAATTACTTAGTGGGTACAATGTATATTATTCAGGTGATGGTTGCACTAGAAGCTCAGATTTCACCATTATGCAATATATACATATAACAAAACTGCACTTATATTCCTGAAATTTATACAAAAATTTTAAAAGCCATATAGTCATATATTTTAAAAACTCAATTAATGATTATATAATTTCTACAATGTTCTTAAATCTGGTCATCCAATTTACATTAGAACTCTGACAGTCATAAGGAACTTACTACATTGTGAGACAGTCAATTTAATGTTTGTAGAGCCCAAGAGGTACTTTTCATATTAAAGCGAGCATTTCTGACAATTTTATCCATGGTTCTTGTTCTATATCTTGTTACAAACCATTTAAAAAGTTCCTAAGATCACAGATACTATGATAAACAGAAATCATAAATCATATAGAAGTTACCCTATGGTAGAAGGTAAACTAAAATCAGAGACAAACAAAAACTGAAATTTTAGTATGGTGGACTCACCATTGTAGAAAGCATTGGATTTTCACTTCCCATTTCTAAGTGGATTGTTTGTAAATGAATGGTTACATTTGGCTCATAGATCTGCTTTCATACAAGTACACCTACATTTGTAGATTAAGCATCCTGTACTTTATGGAGCCTATTGCATGATGATATGGTTAGGCTTTGTGTCCTCAACCAAATCTCATCTTGAATTGTAATTCCTGTAATCCCTAATCCCCACATGTCACAGGAGAGACCAGGTGGAGGTAACTGAATCATGGGGATGGTTTCTGCTATGCTGTTCTCATGATAATGAGTGAGTTCTTACAAGATCTGATGGTTTTATAAGGGACTCTCCCACCTTAGTTTGGCACTTCTCCTTCCTGCCACCTTGTGAAGAAGGTGCCTTGCTTTCCCCTCACCTTCTGCCAGGATTTCCTGAGGACTCTCCAGTCACGCCAAACTGTGAATCAATTAAACCTTTTTTCTTTATTAATTACCCAGTATTGGGCAGTTCTTGATAGCAGTGTAATAATGCCCTAATACATATGACTTCTGTGATAATTTTTGTTGTTGAATAAATAATGATGTCAAGCATACTTACTTGTTTTAATGTATGCATATAATAAACATGTTCAATGATGAAATCTGAATGTGTAATGATATGTCAGACATTTCAAATTGAAGAGTAAAATTCTAAGCCATATAATTTATAACTTTTTAAGATTATAAAGCTGTTTGCAATTATTTTGCAATTTTTGTTCTTAATGCTGGTAAATTTATTGTTTTTTCCAGCTTTGTGCCATCAGCATATTGGGTAACTATATAGTGTCTTCTTTTCATGATTGATTAAAAAACATTTAAGTGGATGGGAGCAAAAAGAGATCTTGAAAAACTTACCTTCTGGCTGACAGAAATTTCTTAATGAACATAGTGTATGTCTGGTTGAAAGCCATTAAGAAAACAAACTTTATAATTGTACTGTCATCGCAAGCATGTTTCTCAATGTTTTTCAGTCTTATCATTTTCAGCCTTGTTAAGTGCCTTTCTGAATACACTTACAGCAAAAACAAGGCAGTAAATGATTAGCCTATGTGCACATATCTTGCAACATAGTAAAAAAAAAAAAAAGACAGGAACACAAGCTGTAAAGTCAAATTTTATGGGTCCAAGTGTTATTTCTGATATCCACCAGCCGTGTGATCTCAGTCATATCACCTAATTTATCTGTACTTTGGTGTCTTCATTCATAAGATGAGGATAATAACAGACTCTACCTCATGGTATTGTTGATATTATTAAATAGTTAATGCATATAAAATACAAAACAGTGCCAGAAACTTAGTGGCTTTTCAATGTTAGCTATTAGCCATTATTTCAACAAATGCATGAGTACTGTGGGGGTGAGAGAGTGGAATAAATTGCAGATCTCTGTATTTACTGAGATCACTTGGATAATATTATAAATACATTAGGCATTCAAATAATAGTTGATTTTTGTTCAGGGAAAATTTATTGAACACCTACTACATGTAAGAAGCATACAATATTTGATTAGTGATCATCCTGTACCACCAAAAAATGTCAACTTTGATTTACATATAAACAGAAGATAAAAAGAAATCAGTTATAATGGCAGAGGAAATAGAGTCATACAAGGCCTTTTTTGATGTGGATGCTCTATGTGGCAGTTGAGATTAAAAGATAATTTTTTACAAATAAGTAATTCTGGTAAATAATAAAAGCATGAAAATTTAGAAGAACTTTTGTTAATAAGAATAAGCTAGTTAAACATGAGCTGGTCTTTGGAAACCATAGCTGGTAGGTTCAGGGAACTGAGTATGGTTTTAATAATATTAAATAGTAGTTTATAATCGTAAAAAGAATAGAAACAACCTAAAAGTACACCAATATGGTATTAACTCAATAACAGTAATAACTTATCAGTGATGTGCTGGTGTGTATGCATATATGTAAGTGTGTGTGTGTATATATATATATATGTGTGTATATATATATATGTGTATATATATGTGTATATATATGTGTGTATATATATGTGTATATATATATATGTGTATATATATATATATAGAGAGAGAGAGAGAGAGAAGAGAGAGAGAAAAAGAAAGAGAAATTTAAAGATGGTCACATTGGTAAGTTAAAAACATACATAGCATAATTGTGTGTGCAGTATGATTGAGCCCATTTTCTTTTACATTGTATTAAATATACATCTGATGGACACAACAAAGATGAAATTGTGATTGAAAAAAGTATTATTATATTCATTTATACATATTGCATTTCTATTGCATTTTTTTCTATTCAGAGAGATTAAAATATGTATTGCTAATTCTTCACAACAGTTTTATGAAGCAGATGAGACACATATTACTCCAATTTAAAAGTACATAAACAAAAATCACATGGCTTGTGAGTGTCAGAATTAATGCTAGAATCCATTGCATTGCACTTTTTTGGCATGCTGAATGTTTTGGAGTTAATATCAATGATAATAACCAGGACTATGTCATGACTTGTTTTGAAATATTTCAGTGTGAATGTAACTTGATTCTAGTAAGCTTTTCCTTAGCTTTTTCCCGTTTCCTAAATAAACTACAGTGAGAAAAACAATTTGCCACAGAACATTAGCCTGTGAGCAAACTTATAATTTACCTTTAGTCACATTAGTTTCATTTTTATTCAATCAGAAAGTCTTACAGTCTGAGTTAATTCTGAAGAGTAAATTAGAAATCTTAAAAGAACATTAATGTTTTTCCAGTATCAATCTGATGAATTGGCCAAGCAATTTTCTAAGTGTTACCATAGTAGATTATAGATAACCATTTCTCAGAGATCATTTGTCTATTCAGGAATGCAACACTTTTTAGTGCATGTATTTGGAAAGGAAAGATAGAATATGTTAAATAAACACAGTAGTCTTTATTGTGATTGAGTTTAGTCTTGTATTTTAAAAAAAAATGGAGATTTTTGAGAGCACCGATTGTGGAAAAGATAGACCAGAAATAATTTGTATTCATTCTAGTATGTGCAGGTACAAAAACCTTGATAATATTAATATATTTATAAAATAATCATGAGACAACTTTTAAAGGGTAAGAGAGGAATGTAACGTGGCTAGTATACGAGGAGTCCAAAAGACAACACTGTTGTGATGTACTTCATTTTGGATTTTTTTGCCCCAAACATCTGAGACTGTGTTCTAAAGAATATAACAATTTAGAAACACCAGTGTGTGCAGGCAAAAAAAAAGTCCCAAGAAATGATTGTTCTTATTAGCTAAAGTACAAGAAACAAGAAGCCTAACAAGAGAAAACTTTGAGACAATCATACTGTAGCCAAACAACACAGGAAAAATAACAATTTCACAACTATTTCGTAAGAAAAAAAAACCAAAAAGTGGAGAACCTAGATGTTGACATTCACCCTGCTATAAAGAGACAACCCCCTCTCCATTTTCTCTACCAGAGTGATGTCAAGAACTAATGATAAGCTGGAACTTTTCACAATGCCATGTGGTAATGGAGCACTCTATTACAGTGTCAGTGGAATAGAAGCCTGCACCATTCATTCCCGTTCCTAGAACACCAAATTTTAACAACTCTCTACACTTACAAGCGCACCATCACAAGAAAGAAAAATCAAATTAGCAACCAGAGTACCTGGTTTTAACTTCATATAGACAAAAGAGGCATTGAAGAAGGTAGGAGAGACAGTCTTGAGTCACGAACACCACATCTTATAATCGTTCAGCAGAGGTCCTGTGGCTGGGAGAGAGAATCTGTGCAATTTGAAAAGAGAGAACACAGTGACTCGGAGACTTTGCATTGGTCTCAGTCCTGCCCTGTCACAGTGGAGAATGAAGCCATACTGGGCTCAGTCAGTACCCACTCATGGAGGAAACATTTGGACCAGCCCTAACAAGAGAAGAATCACTCATCCCAGTATTGTCCCCCAGGCCGAAGTGCTCTGGCCTCCTAGGTAAACTTGAAAGGCAGTCTAGGACATAAAGAGTGCAATTCCTAGGCAACTCCTAGTCTTAGTCTGGGTGTAGTGCCAGCGCATTAGAGTGACACATGACTTAGGAAGATATAAGTTGGCAGGGCAAAGGGAGCTCTTGCACCACCCCTCCCCCATCCCCAGGCAGCACAGCTCACAGCAAGAAAAGTAATGCCTTTCTTCTTCTTAAGAAAAGCAGTGCAAACAGAGAAGAGGACTTTTCTTGCATCTCAGAAGCCAGTTCAGCCACAGTAGGACAGGGAACTGCACAGAATCATGAGGCTCCCATTCCAGCTTCCAGTTCCCAGATAACATTTCTATACACACTCTGGGCCAAAATGAAACCCAGTGTCTTGAAAGGAAGGACCCAGTTTTGGCAGGATTCTTCATCTTCTGAATAAAGAGCCCTTGGGTCCTGAATAAGCAATAGCAATACGCAGGTAGTATGTCATGGGACTTGGGTGAGACTCCATGATATGTTGGCTTAAAAGTGTCAGTAAGCACATGCTCAGCTGTAGTGACTACAGTGAGAGACTCCTGCTTGAGAAAAGCACAGGGAAAATAAAGGGTGCTTTGTCTTGCACCTTAGGCACCAGCTAAGCCACAGCAGTGGGGCTGAGCCAAGCAGGTTCCTGGGGTCCCCACGTGTAGGCCTATGCTCTTGGACAGAACGGACCTGACCTGGGCCAAAGGGGAGCCCACTGCCCTATAGGGTGAGTCCCAGACCTGGCAGCATTCACTTTGAGCTGACTCAAGAGCCAATGCAAGCTTTAAGTGAACATCAGCAGGGGCTTGGCAGAACTCCCCATGGGCTGGTGATGGTGGTGGCCAATGAGAGAGGCTCTTCTTCCCATAGAAAGGAGAGACAGGAGTGGCACAAACTTTATCTTTTGGTTTGAGGAGCCATCTTAGGTGCAGTAGAATGGAATACTTAGTAGATTTCTAAGATACTTAACAGAAATCCCTGGCTGTAAGAAGCATCTCTGGACCCACCCAAGGCTAGGGTAAACTCGCCCCCATGAAGTGAAGGACATAAACCTGTCTGGCTTCCCCACCTTCTTACTGTTGAGCCCTAGAGCCTTAAGTAGGCATAGGCATTAGCCAGAGAGTGGTTATAGTAGGCCTTAAGTAAGAAACAGTGCCATGCTGGCTTGAGGTCTGACCCAGAATACTCCCAGTAGTGGTGGCCACAGGGGTGCTTTCATCACCCCAACCCAAGCTCCAGGTGGCTGAGCACAGAGAACAAGACTCTATTAGTTTGGAGAAAGTAAGGGAGGAGAACAAGAGTCTCTTCTTATTAATACTTATAATTCTTCTGGATCTTACCCAAGACCACTAAGGTAGTGCCTCTAAGACTGTCAGAACCACAGCATCATTCAGCTTGAGGTGCATGTCTCTGTGAATACCTGGAAAGACTTCTCAAAAAAGATGGGCAAAAATAAGTGCAGACTATAAAGACTGGAATAGCTCTTCAATGTCTAGACACCAAAAAACATCATAAGTATGAAGACCATCCAGCAACATAACTAACAAGACCAGGCACCAGGGACGAATCCTGGAGATTGACATAGATTTGAAACTGCATTTAAGGAAGACAATTCTAAATGGCTGCTTTGTGGAAACTCAAAGAAATTCAAGATCATGTAGAGAAGGAATTCAGAATTATGTCAGATAAATTTAGCCAAGAGATTGAAATAATTAAACAGAATCAAGATTAAATTCTAGAGATGAAAAATGTAATTGACATAGGAATTCATCAGAGTGTCTTAGTAGCAAAATTCATTAAGGAGAAGAAAGAATTCATGAGCTTGATGACAGGCAATTGGAAAATACCGTAAGAAGAGACAAAATAATAATTTAAAAATGAATCACACATACAAGATTGAGAAAATAGCCTCAAACGCATATCTAAGAGTTCCTGGTCTTATAAAGGAGGCAGAAAAAGAGACAGCAGTACAGTTTATACAAAATGATAAAAATCAGAGAACTTACCTAGAGAAAGGCATCAAAATTCAAGTACCAAAAGTTTGTAGAACACCAAGCAGATTTAATTCAGATGACAAAGTTAAGATATTTGAAAATCAAACTTGCAAAGGTTGAGGATGATGAAAGGATCATAAAAGCAGCAAGAGAAAACAAACAAATAGCATAGCATAAAAGGGAGCTTTAATACATCTGGCAGATTTTTTGGTGGAAATTTTACAGGCCAGGAGAGAGTGATATTTTAAACTGACATTTTAAAGTGTCAAAAAATAAACAAACAACGATAAAAAAAACCTATTTCCCTAGAATAGTATATCTGGTGAAAATATTATTGAAGAATGAAGGAAAACACTTTTCCAGAAAAACAAAAGCCGAGGCACTTCATTAACAACATAATATATATCCTCCAAGAAATGCTAAAGAAAATTATCCAGCCTGAAAGGAATGAACATTAATTTAAAAAAAATCATTTGAGGGTAAAAAAAAACTCATTGGTGATAGTAAGCACACAGAAAAACACACAATAGTAGAACACCATAACTGTAGTGTGTAAACTATTCAAGTAGAAAGACTAAAAAAATGAACCAATCAAAAGTTAAAACTACAACAACTTCACAAGACATAGATAGCACAGTAAGTTATAAATAGAAACAGCAAACAGTTGTGCAGGGGAATGAAGTTAAAGAATAGAGCTTTTATTTGTTTTCTTTTGGCTTCTTTATTAGTTTGTTCATTGTATAATCACTGTTAAGTTGCCATTAGTTTAAAATAATAGGTTATGAGAGTATTTGCAAGCCTCATGGTAACCTCAAATAAAAACCCATAATGAATATATAAGAAAAGCATAAAATTAAATTATACCAATAGAGAAAGTTACCTTTACTAAAAGAAAGATACAATAGGAGTAAAGAGGGAAGAGAAAAATCACAAAACAACCAGAAAACAAATAAGGCACTGGCAGGAGTTAAGTCCTTACTTACCGATAATAACGTTGAATGTAAATGAACTGAAGTCTCCAATCAGAAGACGTAGACTGGCTGAATTAATAAAAAAAATCAAAGCCCAATAACGTGTTGTCTACAAGAAGAACAATTTACCTAAAATAATACAGATAGACTGAAAATAAATGGCTGGAAAAAGATATTTCATGAAAATGGAAACAAAATAAAAGCCAGAGTAGCTATATTTATGTCAAATAAAATAGATTTAAAGATAAAACCTGTAAGAATGCTCAAAATCATAAGAGCTATTCATGACAAACCCACAGCCAATATCATACTGAATTGGCAAAAACTGGAAGCATTCTCTTTGAAAACTGGCACAGGACAAGGATGCCCTCTCTCACCACTTCTATTCAACATCATATTTGAAGTTCTGGCCAGGGCAATCAGAAAAGGAAAAGAAATAAAGGGTATTCAATTAGGAAAAGAGGAAGTCAAATTGTTTCTATTTGAAGATGACATGATTGTATATTTAGAAGACCCCATTGTCTCAGCCCCAAATCTCCTTAAGCTGATGAGCAACTTCAGCAAATTCTCCGGATACAAAATCAATGTGCAGAAATCACAGGCATTCCTATACACCAATAACAGATAAACAGAGAGTCAAATCATGAGAGAATTCCCATTTGCAATTACTACAAAGAAAATAAAATACCTAGGAATACAGCTAACAAAGGACGTGAAGGATCTCTTCAAGGAGAACTACAAACCACTGCTCAAGGAAATAAGTGAGGGCACAAACAGATGAAAAAACATTCCATGCTCATGGTTATGATGAATCAATGTTGTGAAAATGGCCATAATGTCCTAACTAATTTATGGATTCGATGCTATTGGCATGGTAGTGGCACCAAAACAGATATATAGACCAATGGAACAGAACAGATGCCTCAGAAATAACACCACACACCTACAACCATCAAATTTTTGAAAAGCCTGACAAAAACAAGAAATGGTGAATGAATTCCCTATTTACTAAATGGTATTGGGAAAAACTGGTAGAAAACTTAAACTGGACCCCTTCCCTACCCCTTATACAAAAATTAATTGAAGATGGATTAAAGACTTATACATAAGATCTAAAAGCATAGAAACCCTAGAAGAAAACCTTTGCAATGCAATTCAGAACCTAGGCATGGGCAAAGACTTTATTACTAAAACCTCAAAAGTGATGGCAACAAAAGCCAAAATTGACAAATAGGAGCTAATTAAACTAAAGAGCTTCTGCACAGCAAAAGAAACTATTATCCATGTGAACAGGCAACCTACAGAATGGAAGAAAAATTTTGCAATCTATCCATCTGACAAAGTACTAATATCCAGAATCTGCAAATAACGTAAACAAATTTACAAGAAAAAAATGAACAACCCCATCTCATGCCAGTTAGAATAGTGATCACTAAAAAGTCAGGAAACAACAGAAGCTGGAGAGGATATAGAGAAATAGGAACGCTTTTTCAGGGTTGGTGGGAGTGTAAATTAGTTCAAACATTGTGGAAGACAGTGTGTCAATTCCTCAAGTATCTAGAACAAGAAACACCATTTGACTCAGCAATCCCATTACTGGGTATATACCCAAAGGATTATAAATCCTTCTACTATAAAGACACATGCACACCTATGTTTATTGTGGCACTGTTCATAATAGCAAAGACCTAGAACCAACCCAAATGTTCATCAATGATAGACTGGATAAAGAAAATGTGGCACATATACACCATAGAGTACGATGCAGCCATAAAAAAGGATGAGTTCATGTCCATTGCAGGGACATGGATGAAGCTGGAAACCATCATTATCAGCAAACTAACACAAGAACAGAAAACCAAACACCACATGGGGGTTGAACAATGAAAACACATGGACACAGGGAGGGGAACATCACACACAGGACATGGTGGTGGGTGGGGGTGTAGGGGAGGGATAGCATTAGGAGAAATACCTAATGTAGATGACAGGTTGATGGGTGCAGCCAAACATCATGGCACATGTATCCCTATGTAACAAACCTGCATGTTCTGCACATGTATTCCAGAACTTAAAGTATAATAAAATAAAAGAAAATGAAAAGAAAAAGAATACATTTTAAGTTATGTCCCAAAAATTGAATGGATCATTAGTGGCTACTATAAGCATATATATGCCAATAGATTGGAAAATCTAGAAGATATTAATAGATTTCTAGCCACATCTAACCTACCATGATTGAACCATGAGGAAATCTAAAACATGAAAAGAGTAATAACAAGTACTGGGAGTAAAGCCGTAATAAAAATGTTTGACAATTTAAAAAAAAAGGCTCAGGACCCAGTGTGGCTTCACTACTGAATTCTATGAAGCATTTAAAGAAGAGCTAATAGCAATCTTACTCATAGTATTACAAAAAATCAGAGAAGGAGGGAATACATCCATTCTATGGGGCCAATATTACACCAATACAAAATACAGATAAATACACATCCAAAAAAGAAAACCATGGACCAATATATCTGATGACTATTTATGCAAAAACCTTCCACAAAATACCAGCAAATTGCATTGAAAAACACATCAAAAAGATAACTTATCACCAAAAGGGACTTATCACTGGGAATCAAGGATGTTTCAATATATGCACATCAATTAATGTAACACATCATATCAACAGAATGAATGAAAAAAGCAATATGATCATTTTAATTCTTACTGAGAACTTATTTGATAATATTTTACATAGCTTCAAGATTAAAAATACTTCAAAAAAAATTGAGTGTAGAAAGAACATACTTCAGCATAATAAAAGCCTCATATGACAGACCCATAGGTGGTATCATACTGAAAAGGAAAAATTTGAAAGCCTATCCTCTAATATCAGAAACCCGAGAAGAGTGCCCATTTTTACCAATGTTTTCCAAGATACTACTAGATGTCCTAGCTTGAGTAATCAGACAAGATATGGAAATAAAAGACATTCAAATTGAAAAGAAAAAAGTTAAATTATTCTTGTTTGCATTTGATATGATCTAATATTTGGAAAATCTTAAAGACTCTTATTTTTATCAATTCCACCTCTCCTTCTTTTCCACCCAAATCTGAAGGAATCAGAATTAATAGATCAAGTAGTTGAAGTGATAAAGCAGGAAGATTAGACATAGGTCATTCTTTGATTTCACATAATGTTGCTGAACCTGATTTAGGATGAGATCTCTCTGTATATAAGTACAGTTTAAATGTGAGATTTAGGTTTTTTATTCAGATTAGACTGGACTTCTTAATATAGATGAACAAGACTTTGTTAATATTTGAAGTTTAGCAGATAAACTACAGAATAATCTGTAGAAATTTTCTAAGAATAAAAGTCTTATTGATTGAGTCTGAAGGACAGAAATGTATTTTTAAAAAATCTTTTTGATGATTTTATTCTACTTAATTTTATTCCATAAAACATTCTGTGCTACTTTCTTTGATATATTTTAAAATTGTAAATTATTTATAAGTCTATTTGCAAAGTTTTGGCTTTTCTATGGTTATCTAAATGTTGTTTTTATATTTGTTCAAATAATTTTTTTAACTTTTACATTCAGGGGTACATGTGTAGGTAATTTATATAGGTAAACTTGTGTTGTGGGTAGGGGTTGTTGTACAGAGTATTTTATCTCTCAGGTATTAAGCCTAGTACTCATGGTGGCAGTGGCCACTCATCTGTAGCAGCTGCTGCAGGGATGTCAGCTGCAGTGGGGGAGGCATGGCTGGAGCTGCATGCTACGTGGAGCCAGTTGGGGCTTAAAACTAGCAGGTGCCCTACTCTCTACCGAGTTAAAGGGGCAGGAGCCCTGTGATCTCAGGAACTGCTGCAGCTGTTTAGCTGTGGCTCCAGACCAGGGCATCTCTATGCTCTTAGGGGCCTATAGTGACCTGGCTGAGTGTGCACACCCTTATGGCTGTGCTGACACAACAGACCCCACCACCACCACCACATCAAAATGGAGGGAGACTGGTGGAGCTAAGAGCAGCTGAACATGAACCTGCAGGCACCACTCAGCACAAATAGCCTGGGGGCCATGAATGGCATGTTGATGGCAAGACACAGGTACCTGGGCTGAAATGGGCATGTCCCTGGTAAAACCTCACCTTCAAGCCAAGGTTGGCTTGAAGCCTGGGGGTTGGGCTGCCAGGTTTGGGTGGAGTCCACTGCCTGGAGTGAGAATTTGTGGTGCCTTTTCTGAGCCCGCCCATTATGAATAAATCAGCACACACTTCCTCCCTTTTGAGCCCATCAAATCTCCGGACTCAGCCAGACTTGAACAGATGTTCAGACTATCTGCCTGCAGAAAGGAGCTACCCACTTTGGGTCTCCTGAAAGCTATTCTGTTGCTCAATGAAACTCCTCTCAGCCTTGCTCACCCTTCAGTTGTCCACATACCTCATTCTTCCTGGATGTGGGACAAGAGGTCAGGACCCACCAAATGGTGGGACTGAAAGAGCTGTAAGATAAACTGAGCTGAAGCACTCCCATCACCTCCCCACAATCTGTTTGCCATGTTGTGGGTAATGATAAGAGAATAGCTGCAGCATTTCAGATCTAGGAGATCCCTGAGCCAGGGCTATAATACCCTCTTTGGGGCTCCGTGGTTCCTGGCAACTTCAAGCTTCTGGTCACCATCATGCTATCCTTGTCCAGATGTGGGTGTCCAAAGCAGAAGGCATATGTGGTACTTCTGATCTAGCCACAGCCTTACATGGAGCCAGCACCTGTGCAAGTGCCTGGAGCTGCCTGCCCTGCCACAGCACCCAGAGTGCCTGGCTGTGTGCAGTCATGAAAACCTGTGCTCACTCACTCACATACCCTTTACCACTCTGTTCCTGGCTTGCCCTTGTCTTTGCATCTCCATGTCCTAGCAATTGAGAATAGAGCTGCAATCAACATACATGTGAATGTGTCTCTCTAACAGAATGATTTCTATTCCTTTGGGAATATACCCACTAATGGGATTGCTGGGTTGAATGGTAATTCTGCTTTTAGCTCTTTGAGGATTTACCATACTGCTTTCCACTGCAGTTGAATTAGCCATAATAAATATTTACAAGTAAGTTATAGTAAAAATTCATAGTATCAATATGCCAAATATATATAAGCTATGTTTTTGAACAAGTGGTTATTTCTTTGACTCAGTAACAAAAAGTTTAAAAGATTACTAAAGGTAAGGATGTTCAGAACCAAGATTAGATGTAGCCCATGGAGAGTCAATTATAAAAAATTTTATCCTAATTTATTTTAAATAAATATCAGAATATTTTTAAATAAGGTTATATTAAATATTTTTACTTCAGAATTCAATTTTATAAGAAGAAAATAACATTCATTTTGAATAATCTAGTTAATTTACTTATTATGTCATCAGGATATCATGGGTAAAATTTCTTCTAGTCAAACATGGATGCAAATATTTACATATATATTTAATTTAATATGTGTTCTAAAATTTAATGCTTTGTGTTAAGGTTAATTTTCATATTATTTATCTTCCTCTAATAGACTCTGAGCCTTTTTAGGTCATAGTTTGTGAAGTATTAATCTCTTTATCTCCACCATATTGCCTGGATACTGGAACATGATGAGTGTCACAGAAGTGACTTAGAATGAGTGAATTAATGAATGAAATCATTTAGTGAATATTTCTACTTGCAAACCAGATCCAGAGTGAAATAAATCTCAGAAAAATGCCATTTTAAGGAGGTCTCAAACCTTGAACATAGTCAGAAGTCAATATTCTTGTAGAAGCAAGGACTATGTTTTCAGTGATCATTGTATACATCTCCAAATCCAGCACTCTGCTGTAAACATAGAAAGTTCTTCATAGTCTATGAATTGTATTAAATTCAATGGAGCCAATGGAGTATAGGTGTACTTTGATTCCTAAGGCTCATATTGCTCTTCATATTGGCTGTTCTATTGTAGACTAGCTGGAGTTTTTCTAGGCATTCACCCAGGTATGCACACCAAAGCTAAAAAGAAAAAAAAAGAAATTAATGTAAGCCAGTGTCACCTAGATCAGCAAGATTCAGGTTGTGATCCTATTTACCTCTTGTACTTTTTAAAATTTACTGATGCACATGTAGAGACTATAAATTGGAGCCAAAATGATTTTAATGTAAATATTATTGCTCAAGTAAACCAGGTGTTTTCACAATCCTTAATTCCTTGAAAGCTACTCAGTCTAGTTGTGGAGGCTCAAGTTGAGAAATAAATAACATAAATTTTACCTCTGCATTTATAACTAAGTCACGAGGAGAAAATCGTCTGTTGACTCTGCTCATCCACATTTTAGCTCATAAACTAGGAAAACTCCTCTTTCTACTCGTTTCCATAGAAATATGTGAGGAAGATAAACAAGTTTGGGAACCAGATGTTAGCCATCTACATATGTTTTCACAAATCAACTTTTTATTTGCTTGATTCTACACTGTTCTAAATGCTTCCCCCGTGTCCCATGAGTGCCCTTGAATTAGCTATCTTATCTAGCCAATTGTCTTAAATTTTGTGGTATATAATTAGAGAATGATTTGTTTTCAGCATTTTTGAACTGATACAAACTTGAGGTAAGTTCTTCTTGAGTTTATGCTGGGATATATCAAAATAATGAAATTCTACTAATCACAGGGATATTGAGATCAATATACATTTCTTCAACCTTTTCGGTGGTGATATGACAGGTCTCCAACTGCTTATATGGTAATTATTCAGATTATTATTGGAAATGAGTGATGGTAGAGTGCTAATGACTATTTATGTCTCTGTTTTGCATCTAAAGTTTAGGCCTGAAGAGATAGAATGTATTTTTGATAGTGTGGATTCTTTCTTCCATGTCTTTTGGAATACATCATTTCATTCTGCAAAGCTAAAAGAAATTAAATTAATAGAATTTTATATTGTACCTTTTTATTGTTTAAGATGGTCACCTCTGGCACAAAAACTAATTTAAATATTGTCATTTGAAGAAAATGAGTCAAAATGAGTGCTCCAATAATCACAAATGGCACTTGAGGTAAGAATTTTCCACTACAAAGTATTTTGTATTCCTTCTCATTGAATTGAGTAAAATCATGCATTTAGTTGTTATCTGCAAATTGAGTGTTAAACACAAATAGTTGTGTGTCTTACTTTGAGCCTTTGGACCACTTAGTGTTGAAATCTTGTTAAGATACAAACTGGTGAATGGAACGGCAGTTTGGTATCCTGATACTTCTGAGATTCAGCAGTCTAAGTCTGGCTTATGGTACATGTGAATAGAATTCCTTTTTCTATAAGAACCCACAGTCTGGAAGATCAGATGCACTACTTTTCTATTTTTGGTTCTTGTCAGAGCAATGCAAATATCAGAGACCTTTTAATCCAGATCTAAATGGATAGATATGTATAATATACAGTTAACATAACTCATTAAAGCAACTCTAATATAAAGGTTTCTTACGTTTCTCATCAAGGGAGGCTTAAATCTGGGTGCTTTAAAGACTACCAATAGCCACAAATCACTACTTGTAATGCAATTTGCAGTAAAGCCTGATGTACAGAAAGATGTTTCCTTAGCAAATATTTTAGATAATTTTATGCTTCTGCCACTGTTTTTCATGTCACAGGGGGATATGATATATAACACCCAATAAAAACTGTTATCTGAATCCAGTAACACAAAATAATCCTAAATGGCCAGCATTTTTAAATCTGGGATTTAATTGAGAATTTACTGAATGGTGCCATTAATAGTAAAGTCATACAGAATTAATATGAGTTGTCAGAGTAATATTCATTTAGATTGTCATAGGTTTTTAACATATTTTCCAGTACAAAAATAGCAAAATTATAAATATATAAGAATGCTGTATGACCTATCAAAGGCCTTCCTTTGCCTGCCTTATCTTCAGGTATTAGACTTAAATAAAAGCCTAGAAACATAAATGCCAAAGTACTATAGGGCATAACAGTACATTAAACTAACTATCACTAGAATACCTAAATCTTAAAATATTAACAATATCAAGGGTGTGGACCTACTGGTATCTCTAACATATTTCTGGAGGGAAGACAAAATGTTCAAGTTAATTTAAAACAGTTTGACAATTTTTTTAAAAGTCAACCATGCATTTACTAACTCTATTTATGTGGATGTATTTCTGTACTTTGTTCCAAATAGATCAAATCAAAGATCTATTTGTCTAATCTTTCACTGATACCACACTGTCTTGATTACTGTAGCTTTATAGTAAGTCTTTACGTCAGATAATGTCAGTCTTCCAACTTTGTTCTTCTCAAGTATTGTGTTGGCTGTTCTGGGTCTTTTGCCTTTCTACCTAAATTTTTGAATCAGTTTTTTGATAGCTACAAAACAATTTGAAATTTTTATTGTGATTTTACTGAATATATAAATGAAGTTGGGAAGAACTGATATCTTAACAATGTTGAGTATTCCTATCTGTGAACCTGGAATATTGTTTTTATTTAGTTAGCTCATCAGAATTTTCTAGTTTTCTAAAAACACACACACATGCACACACTCACACATACAGACACACGTGTGTGTATATATATATATATATATATATATACACACATATATATATATATATATATATATATCTCCCAGTTTAGATTGATCGATAGATAGATAAATTTATTCATGAATATTTCCTTTGAGGGAAATGCTAATGTAAATGATATTGTGTTATAAATTTAAAATTCTACTATGGTAAACTGATTTTTTTAAAAAGAAGCAAAGACAATATAATGAAGGAAAGTTCATATTTTTGACAAATGGTGTTGAAGTAACTGGACATCCACATGTAAAAGATAAATATAAACAAAGACTTTACACCTTTCACAAGAAAAAAATCTCAGAAGAAATCACAGACCTAAATGTAAAATACAAAACTACAAAACTTCTAGAAGATAATATAGAAAAAATGTAGATGACTTGAATTTAGCAATGACTTTTTAGCTATTATACCCAAGACACGATTCATTAAAAAATTGATAAACTGGATTTCGTTAAAATTAAAAATTTCTGCTTCGCAAAATTATCTGTCAAAGGGATTAAAAGAAAAGCCATAGACTTGGAAAAAATTGTTCAATAGACATATCTAATAAAAGACTATTACCCAAAATATACAAAGAACACTTGAAACTCAAGTATAAGAAAACAAACAACCCTAATGAAAAATGGATCAAAGTTCTGAACAGACACCTCAAAAACATAGATATTCAGACCAAAGATAAACATATCAAATGGTGCTCCATATCATATGTAATCAGGGAAGTACAAATTAAAACAACAATGAGATAGCACTACATACTTGTTAGAATACCCAGATTTCAGAATGCTGACAACATTAAATGCTGGAGAGGATGTAAAACAGCAGAAACTCTCATTCATTGCTCATTGGACTGCCAAATGGTACAACCACTTTGGAAGACAATTTGGCATCTTCTTATAAAACCAAATGTCCTCTTACCACATAATCCATAAACTACACATCTTGGTATTTATTCAAAGGATTACAAAGCTTATATCCACACCAAAACCTGCACACAGATGTTTATAGCAACTTTATTTATAATTGTTTAAAGCTTAAAGTAAGTCATATGCCCCTCAGTAGATAGATACATGATTAAATAAACCGTGGTACATGCAGACAATTGAATATTATTCAGTGCAAAAAATAAATAGGGTATGAAACTATGAAAAGACGTGAAGAAAATGTATGCATGTTACTAAGTAAACGTAGTCAATCTGAAAAGACTATAATGCCAACAATATGATATTATAGAAAAGGCAAAACTATGAGGACAGTAAAAAGATCAGTATTTATCAGATTATAGGGAAGAGGAAGAAAGAGACAGGCAGAAGAAAGATTTTTAAGTCAGACTACTCTGTACAATACCATAATTGTCAATACGTGTTATTATACATTTTTCCAAACCCAAAGAATGTACTACACCAAAAGTGAACCCTAATGTAAATTATAAACTCTGAATGATAACTATGTGTCAAAGCAGGTTTAACAGTTGTAACAAATGTACCACTTTTGTGGGGGATGTAGACATGGGGAGGATATGCATGTGTCAGAGCCAAGAGTATTTGGGAAATCTGTGTACCTTTCACTCAATTTTACTGTGAATCTAAAAATGTTCTTTAAAATTATAATTAAAAAATTAACAATACACTTATATATATTAGTGTTCTCCAGAAAAGTGGAACCAAAAGGTTCCTATCAAAGGTTCCTACCAAAAGGTTATCTATCTATAAGTAGATGTAGATTTATTATGGAAATAGGTTTAAGTAATTACAGAAGCTAATAAGTTCCACTGTCTTCTCTATGTGAACTGTAGAACCAGGAAATCTGGTAATGCAATTTAATCCCAGTCAAAAGACCTGAGAACCAGGGGAGCTGATGATGTAATTCCAAATCTGAGTCTGCAGGCCTGAGAACCACGGAGGACACACTGATGTAAGTCCAGGAGTTTGAAGACTGGAAAACCAGGAGCTCTGATGTCTGAAGGTAAAGAAAATAAATGCTCCAGCTCAATGAGATCGAGAAAGAGAAAGAGCGAGAGAGAGAGAGAGAGAGAGTTTGTTCTTCTTCTGTTTTGTTTTTTTTTTATTTGAGACCTCAATGGATTTGATGGTATCTGCCCATATTGGTGAGACAATCTTCTTTACTCACTCTGCTGATTCAAATGCTAATTTATCCTGGAAACAACCTAACAGACACACTCAGAAATCATGTTTTACCGTATTTCTGGATATCCCTTAGCTGAGACAACTTGACATATAAAATTAACAATCACACTGTATAATCCAGCAACTCCGCTCCTAGATGTTTACCAAGAGCAGTGAAAGCATATAATTAAGGTGTACATCCGAATGTTTTTAGCAACTTTATTCCTAACAGTCACAAAATGGAAACAATTCAAATGTCAATCGACTGGTAAATAGATAAATAAAATGTGGTAAATGTGTACAAGGGAAGGTTACTTAGCAATCAAAGGGCACAAGCTACTAACAACTTTTGGTACTGAGTCGTAGAGGATGCTGCTATAACAAATGCCAAAAATGTGGATGTTACTTTGAATTTGCATAATGTATAGAGACTAGAAGTTTGAGGTTCTTAATAGAGAAAGACTGTATTGCCTTGAGACTTTCGTTTGAAATATGAATGCTAACGGTGATTCTGTTGAGGGCTGGAGAGAAGTGAGGTGAGCTGTAAAGAAAGCTATGATCATCTTAGAGAATAGGTATCTTGTCATGAACAGAATCTTGCTACATAATGAACATTAACAACACTTCTGATAAGGCCTCAGGCAGAAATGAAAAGCAGTAGAGTAAAAAGATAATAATTGTTATAAAAGTGGCAGAAAACGTGACTGAATTAGTCTATTGTTCTGTGTAAATTAGAAATTATAAGCAATTAACGTGTGTATTTGGCTGAGGACATTTCCAAGCACAGCAAGAAAGGTACAGCATGGTTTCTCCTAGCTGCTTATAGTAAAACGCTAGCAGAAAGACATAAATTGAGGAATAAAATGCTAAGCGTAAATAAATCTACACTTGAATAATTTGGGAAATTCTTAGTCTATGTAGATATTATGCTCTGGAAACAGGGCCAAGAGTGAGGCTGAACAAGCTTTTGATAAAAAGATTAGGCAAGACGCTTATGGATCCAATCAAATATCTCAACAGAAACATTCCCAGTATGGACTGAAGCAGGCAGAACATTGAGCCACAGATAATTTTTCTCAGGTCCTAAAAACTAATGGAATTTTTCTTTTTTTTTTTAGGCAGGAAGTATTTTATTTTTTTTTTTTTATTTATTTTTTTTTAATTTTTATTGCATTATAGGTTTGGGGGTACATGTGCAGAACGTGCAAGATAGTTGCATAGGTACACACATGGCAGTGTGCTTTGCTGCTTTCCTCCCCCTCACCCACACTTGGTATTCATCCCCAGGCTATCCCCCCCAGACCCCCCATTGTCCCTCCCCCATTCCCCCCAACAGTCCCCCGTGT
>PVHO010029749.1:0-22944 GCA_004024885.1 Saguinus imperator | reverse complement strand
TTCCATTGGTCTATATCTCTGTTTTGGTACCAGTACCATGCTGTTTTGATTACTGTAGCCTTGTAGTATAGTTTGAAGTCTGGTAGTGTGATGCCTCCTGCTGTGTTCTTCTTGCTTAGAATTGACTTGGCTATGCAGGCTCTCTTTTGGTTCCATATGAAGTTCATGGTGGTTTTCTCCAGTTCTGTGAAGAAATTCAATGGTAGCTTGGGGATAGTGTTGATTCTGTAAATTACTTTGGGCAGTATAGCCATTTTCATGATATTGATTCTTCCTAACCACGAACATGGAATGTTTCTCCATCTGTTTGTGTCCTTTCTTATTTCATTGAGCAGTGGTTTGTAGTTTTCCTTGATTTTTTTAAAGGCAAATCTCTTTCTGAAATTATCAAACCATCTTTTACTGGCATTAAATTCTCTGGCTTTGGATTCTTATCTTCCTTTTGCTTGAAATTGTCATATAATGACTTCACTTTTCCTCAAATCATATTAGAGTCTACAGGTCCACCTTCCTTATAGCAATCTTGTAGCTATACAAAAGGTGAATTTTCAACATGAAATAGAAAGTTATTTCACAAAAAGTACAGGATTTATCTTACCTCCTGATGTACTGCAGTGACAGCTTCAAGAATTTCTTTCTTTTCTTTATTCTAACAATTATCCTTATGCCAGATTCATGTATCTTGAAATGGTGGGTGACCACAGCTGCAGATCTCAGCCTCCAGTACACATGGAGCTATTTTTTTATATAATGTTTTAACTTTTCTCTGCTTCTTGAGAGTACTTCTACCATTACCAATGACAGTTTGTATAGGGCCCACGGTGTTTTTTAAGGCTTACGATATTGCACCAAACACAATGCAAGTATGCAAAACCTTAAGAGATCACCTTTTACTGTAATACATAGTTTACTAAAGAGAGAAACTGCTCCTCCAGAGATGCATAGCCTCTCATGGCATTTTTAGCTCATACCGGAACACTTGAACTCACCGCAGTATGAAGAGTAGGTAGCTCCGAAATTATTAAAGCAGCACAGCATGTTCTACAGTTTAGTTTACGTAGTTATAATTTGATACTGCAGCTTTATGTTTGTTTACATTTCTGTCAATGCCACCATCTACAGTCTGTGTTTGTGTGCCTAAGTTTTAATACATTTTAACTTTTGATTATAGATTGGTATATACAATATAGTAGTGACTGATAGAATAGTTATCTATGTATATTCTATACACTTATAGCATATTTCTTACTTTTATGATATTTCTACTCTCTGCAGTTAATCTGTGAATTTTTTCAAATTACCACACATACCCAAAAATTTTTTCATACATTTATTGAAAAGATCTGTATGTAAGTGGACTCATATAGTTCAAATCCATGCTGTTCAAGGGTCAACTACAGTTTTAACATATAAATTTACGGGGAGAGACAGATACAAACATTCTATGATAGCAAGTCTTAATCTCTTAGTCCTTGAGGAATATCAAAAGTGGTACATTTTGCCACTCTGGCTTTCCAAGAATGTTGAAAAAGTTGTCATATAGGGTCAAATGCGAGACTACCTTTCAAATGAAAATAAAGCAATTGGGACCCAGAGTTTTCCCACATGGGAGGCAATGTGGTGTAATGGAAGGAACCTAAGCATCTGATCATGAGTCATCCTGTTCCTTACTCTGCACAGAGCCTCTTGGCAGCTAGGGAGATGGAAGAAGATACAGGACCATACATTGTTCCTTTTCTCTTGCCTTCCCTCCTATGCTCCACTCCCACTGGCATGATTCTATTTCCATCTGTTCACTGTTGTCATCAAAATTTCCAATTACAACTTCATTGGAGTACCTGAATTCTCCTCTCCTACTGATATAAATTCTAGCTGTGGGAATGGCTAAGTCGCTTTGCCTTTCAGGCCTCAGATTTCTCATTTATAAAATAGAGGTTTTAGAACAGATGGTTTCAAACATTCTTTCTAGCCTTATGATGTTATGAATAAAGATTCCTATTCCTCAAAATCCATTCTCTTTAGAGCTTTGATTTTCGAGGATTTCAGTAGGAGAGGTTTTGCATGCCATGAGCTCAGATTTCTCATGTGTAGTTTTCAATTGTTTCCAAATGGTCAGAAAGAGAAATGCTGTGGTGTATTTATAAACTAATGACTAATGTGACATTAAACACTAAAAATGCAATGCCATGCTAGATGTGATGGCTGAATATTCATTAGACAGAACGTTTTTATGTCAAAATTAAACCAGTAAAGATGTTCAAAATGCTTTAATTTGTGACTGATTTTAACCACAAATTACTGTTGCAAAACTTGGTTGAACAATTCCTAAGTCCTTTCCGATGTGTTTTGTTTTTTATAGTAGTAAACACACATACACACAATCTAAAGTTGTTAGACCTCTTTCTTTTTGAAGAAGAGAACTCTCAAAGAACTACTCTCCCCTTCACACAAGTTTGCTCATCAAAATCTGTTTCTCTTTGATCTTAGACTGTGGCAATTCAGCACCAAACTGAGTACTATGGCCTTTATGACATGACAAAGTTCTTGTCAATCTATGCTAACTTTCTAGGATAGATGTACAAAGGGAAAGAACAATTATTAATCATTCAATATATGCGTAGGACAGCAACAGGGTCACAGGCATTCACTGAAAGAAAGCTCGTGAAGGGGATGAACGAATGGATGCACAGCAAGGGTAACTGCAGATCTCCTCCCATTTAATGCTCAGCGCAGTCCTCCAGGATAGCCACGGCAGCACCTATGCTATGATTACGTTTTAAGAAAAGGTATCTGATACAGTTTGGTTATTTGTTCCCAAATCTCATGTGGAAATGTAATTCCCAATGTTGGAGGTGGGGCCTTGTGGGAGGTGTTTGGATCTTGGGGGTGGGTCTCTCATGAATGGCTTGAGTCATCCTACTGCTGGTAAGTGAACTGTTGCTCTGAGTTCACATGAGATCTGGTCCTTTAAAAGTCTGTGGAACCTCCCCTACCATTCTCTGCTTCTTTCCCTTTCTTGCTCCTGCTCTGCCATGTAAGACACGTATTCCCACTTTGCATTCCGTCATGAATAAAAACTCTTCCAGACCTTCCCAGAAGTTGAGGGGATGCCAGTGACATGTCTTCATAGCCTACATAACCGTGAACCAATTAAACTTATTTTCTTTATAAATGATCCAGTCTCAAGTATTTCTTTGTAGAATGCAAAAAGGTCTAACACAGTATCCAAGGTCCCAAAGCTTGTAAGTGGAAGAGTAAAAATTTAAATGAACAGAAAGCTCATTTTTGAGGGAAAATGAATGTAACTTAAAAATGCTTTCTCATGACATAAATATAACTGTATTATTGGATTTTCATTTACTCAACTGGGGTAATTATATGCTTATAGATAATACAATAGTATAGAAAGAATACAGTGTTCAGAATTACAGAGGTAAATTTAGCTTCTGCTATTTATTACTTGCACAACTTTAGGCGAGTTCCTTGACACCAAGGCTTAGTTTCCTTATATGCAGTAGAAGGTTCATATTACCTAGACAGGCTAAGGATTAGAGAGAATATGTACCAAGTGTCCCCATATATCAGATATGTCCTGATGTTCAACAAAGGGCAGATATATTACTACTATAGGTGCTGATTAAGTATTTCATGAAGAGTAGCCTTGGTTATACAAACATTTGAACAGCTCAGTATCCTTTCAACTTCTAAAAACGTGAAAAAACACACGAAACATTTTGAAATGTCTAATAAGCAAATGTAAACAAGGTTTTGGCACTAAAAAGTCATTACTGTAAGACAGGTAATCACTAGTGTGAGCTGTCCATAGTTTTACTGGCTTCACTCCTAATTTTGTTTGGGACAAAGGTCTTTGCAATGACTAATCAGTCAAACTCCTAAAAGAAAAGAGATTTTGCTTGAGCTTTATTCATTCATCCTTTTCTTACCACTGAAGTGAAATTCCTTGTTGTAGCTCTAAACAACTATACACACAGTTTCTGAACCTCCCAGGTGACCTTTGTGTTGTGCTTAGCAGTCACTAAGTGAATAACATAACTCACCTTTTTGGTTTCTGTATCAGCAGCTCTTTCAATTACAACACTGGTATGTTAGGCCTGCCTGTATGGCCGTGTGTTGTTGCTAATGGCATTTTCTCTGCTTACCTTGCAGAAATGGAAAACTGTTCTGGTTTCATTTCTTACACAGTGTAGCTAGTTAGCCTTCAGTCTTTCTTTATACATATAAACACTATAATATGACTGCTTGATGGTGTTGCCAATCCAAATGTTATAATTGGTATCAATGTGTAGACTAATTCTATTTAAAAGCAGATAAAAGTAAAAGTTAAACTATTTTGCCTGCTACTTAAGGAAGACAGATGCTGGGACAGGGAGGGGAAAGCAACATGTTTATGGAGAGTAGCAGATACATTTTTACCCAGGACCAAGATCCTGGGTAATAATTTTAGTTAAGTATGCTACCATCATCTTCCTTGTCATAGTCATAACAATAATACTGATAAATATAATAAGAAACAAGGCTTGGCGTGGTGGCTCATGCCTGTAATCCCAGCACTTTGGGAGGCCGGGCAGGCAGACTGCAAGGTCAGGAGATCAACACCATCATGGCCAACATGGTGAAACCCCGTCTCTACTAAAATTACAAAAATAACCAGGTGTGGTGGTGTGCACCTGTAGTCCCAGCTACTCGGGAGGCTGAGGCAAGAAAATAACTTGAACCTGGGAGGCGGAGACTGCAGTGAGCTGAGATGGCACCACTGCACTCCGGCCTAGGTGACAGAGTGAGATTCCAGCTCAAACAAACACACAAACCAAAAAAGAATTTTTTTTCTTTTTTTTAACAGGCTTCCCCTTTACGTCGGTACTGTACTAGCCATTTTAGTGTTTTGTATCATCTGAACTTTACAACAGTATTACGAGAAACATTATTGTCTTCTTTTGGGATCAAAAATTGAGTCTTGAATGATTATATTATAAGATAGTTCTCTCAAGTTGCAAGTTACAGAAATGTGATTCACACATGGGAGGTCTAACCCCAAATTCATGCTCTTTTTACTATGTCTGTACATTCCCACTAAGACCCTACACCTATAATCATGTTCCAGTTACATAAACTTTATGAACCTCTGTTTCCTTATCTGTATAGTGGACATAAGGATAATAACCAGTCACACAATTATTTGAAGATCAACTATAATAATACATAAAAATATGCATTATCTTTTATAGCATGCTATGTAATGGTTGGATTTTTATCTCTCCTTGCAAGGGGTACTATACTATTATCATTTTCACAGCAACAATATCAAAAGCAACATCCCCTCGACTGAGACACAAAAAGTAAAAGAAATTCAAATTGCGTCTATCTGTGAGATAGGTGACCTGTTTTCTACAACAGGGTACATCAAGTTTGCCCTCAACATCCCTTTATTTTCCTCTGTTACTTAATACAAGCCTCAGACTGGTGATTCCCCATGGAAGATACCTAGGGAAGAAAAAGTCCTTAATATCAAGACTGCCATGGATGAAAACACACTAGAGAGTAAGTCTTAGAAACTGAGTATTTTTCCTGATTTTATGCTAGACTTTTCAGCAAGGGATCTCAGAAGCATCTCTACAACATGTGTTGAGAGAAGTAGAAGAGTCAGTTTAGAAAAGATGCAATTAAACTCATTGCAAAAACATCTGAGGCAGACAAAGAGTGATCCTGTTGCATATGCTCCATTTCCCACAGTCTTCTCTGCAAGTTTTATTTTTTCTTAATTTCCATGGGTTATTGGGGAACAGGTGGTGTTTGATTAGATGAGTAAGTTCTGTAGTGGTGATTTTAAGTCAGTTTCTCAACTCGAATCTGACCATTGTGTACTCTACTTGGTGATGCTGAAACCAGCTCTCTTCAACCTATTTTATTTTATTTTATTTTTTTGCCAGCAGCTTCCTGTTAAGCTGTGCCAGCAGGGGGTGCTAGAAGGAGACTACAATATTAGAGGGGAAGAAAGGGACTGGGGGAGACTTGCTTCTTCCTGCCTGCTCGCTGCTCCTGCACAAACTCTAGGTACTTTTCACATTGTCAGCTGCAATTTCCTCCCAGAACAGCAGCTAAATCCGTCTGCAGTTTTGTCAACACTTGCAAAAACAGCTTTGACCTGCCGCTTCATACACCCCAGCATTAGTAACCCAGAACGTTTTCCTCAGGGCTCAGGGTTCCTGCCCCACCAGGGTCATCCTTTGAGCTCAGAGACCTGAACCTTAGCAGAGCAGTGCTCCATCCTCCAAGGTCTGAGTTTCAGCTCCATATTGCCCCTCCTCCACGCTTTTAAGGATCCATACTTTCAAATTCCTCCTTTCCCTTTCTGTAGTTTCTACCTCCCTAATACCTTAGCGTTTCCCTCTTATCTGTTCAGTTATCTCATTAACAATTGTATACCTAGCTAACAATTTTCTAATACTGAGTATTCTCTGCTCCAAAATTTGGTGTGGGTTTATCTTCTGCTGGTGCCCTGTGTATATATCCTCCCACCTGACATTTAAGTCACATAACAAAACTGATGGGTGTGACCTCTGGCAGGGAGTGAGAACATTAAATTCTGATGGCTGAAGAAACTCTGAGTCTTCTCTGGGAAATGGGAGAAGACGGTTATTTATTGAGAAGTTACTATGTGCAAATAGGCATTTTTCGATCACTGGGGATCCAGAGATGACTAGTATATGGCCAGTGTCCAAAAGGAGTTCCTAGTTTATTGACAGGTATACATCTAAAGACAGACAATTATAGTGCAGAGTAAGAAGTATAACATGAGAGGGAACTAGAGAAAACAAGGGAGGCACAGGGCAGAGCTTCCTAGATGATGGGGTATAGTACACAGGTAGGATGCCGCTGCATTACAATGGGCTCAGCTACTAATCCTCTTAGCTCTTGAGGTGAGTAGCTGGTACTTGGAATGGCCAGAGCCCCAGCTGATCACCCCCAGCTAGAAGCTGCATTCTATTTGAATCATGTATTGTAATAACACTTTGCATGTGTGTCATGATGAAGAAAATGTTGAAAGGCATTGATATACTAAAGGAAATGGCCAACTCCAGGAAAGTGGGAATTTACAGAAAATGTGATATTGTGGCTGGATATTAGCATCTGATAAGAGGTTATATATCAGGGCATTCAACACAGAGAGTACACCTTGTGTAGAACATACACATGTGAAAGCAAGAATTGTATTCTAGAAACTATGGTAAGCTTGGGCAATAGGAAAAAGTTGGAGAAGAGGCAGACAACAAACCCAAAGAGGTAGGAAAGGACTTGGTCCTGATGCGAAGTTCAGATTTGTGTTCTCTGACATAAGATCATCAGTGTTCAGTATACTAACCTTTTTAAAAAATATTTCAAACTAATTTCGACCTACACAAAAGTTACAAATATATGAGTATGTTCTTGTTTTTCTCTTTCCTCTTATGTTAATGTCTTATCTAACCATAGTACAATAATCAAGAAAGAGATACTATCATTGGTACAATATTATTAAAATACAGATTTTTTTCCAAAATTCACTAGTTTTTCCAGTAATGCCTTTTTCTCTGTTATAGGATTTTATTAAGGATCTCACATTTTATTTATTTTTCCTTCATTTCTTTGAATCTATAACAGACTTTTAGTCTTTCATTGTCTTTTATAATCTTGACACTTCTGAAAAATACTGATAAGTAATTTCATGGAATGATTCTCAGCTGGATTTGTCTGATGTTTTTTGAAGTGAAGCTATAATTTTTTGTCAAAAATAATGGCATGCCCTTTTCATACTAGGAGGTTTATGACATTGTTATATTTTACACTGGTGATGTTAACCTTGATCACCTGGTTAAACTGGTATCTTCTGAATTTTTCCACTGTAAAATTGGTAAATATCATGGAGAAATAGTTTGGGATGATAAAAATTCCATTTCTACTCCACCTTTCATCCAAGAATTTTATTATCCACGGGTAGAGGTTTTCTACAACATTTGTTAGGGTTGTTTACCTAATGTTGACTCACTTCTCTTCTTTTCTTTTTTCTGCATTTTTAGTAAGAATTCTATTCTGAAGAAAAGCTGAGCAGGACAATAAAGTTATCTTATAAAATAATAACATCTTATAGACAAATAACACACCAGAGACTGGACTGGAAGTGGTGATTGTGGAGGTGTGCGCTTTAGTGACCGACTCTGGAGCAAAGGAGGAGAAAAAGCAAGGCATCAGGAAGCCTTCTGCCCTGTGCAGATGAGGCTGCAGGAAACAGAAATTCAGGAAAAGGGACACGTCTCTGGAAGTATACCCTGATCATTAAGAGGCAGATGCATTCAAAGTTCTAAATTATTTTTTTTCATAAATGTTTTTTCCAATGAAAAAGGGGATTTAAATGTCTGTCGTAGTTATCTTGAGAAGCAGACCAAAGGGAGAACAGACCAAAGGGTGAATGGTCCCAAGTGTGAAATCCATGTAAACACCCAGTATTATACTGCTTGTCAGTTTCATCCTGCCGACTGCCCATAGTGTAGAGGATAAAACAAATACACGCAGGCAGGACCCTTCTGATCTGACTCTTGCCCACCCTTGCAGCCTCATCTCTTGTCAGGATTTTCCATTTTAGATCCTATGCTTGAAGCCATATCAAACAACTGACAGTCCCTTCGATATGCTGCGACTTTTCACACTTCGTGCATTCACAAAATTTGTCTTTTGGGACCTTGTCTTCCCATCCCCCCATCAATCTAACCACATCCTCTGGTTGACTCCTACACATTCCTTGAGATCTAAAGCATGTGTCTTCTCCAAAGCTCTCCTGAAACTCTCAGGCAATCATGAATGAAACGTGTATGTACTTCTCTTACTGTGTTAAATACTCTATATTACAATCATTTCACATTTCATATAATTTAATATCAATATTAAAAATGGGCTAGGTGTAATACCAATTAGTGACTTATACACCAGCATTTCACTGTCTTCTTTTATTTCTGTCTCCAATGAGGTGGCTACTATTGTTTTTACTCACTTTATAAAGTGTAAAACAATCTTAGAAATAAGAGGCAACTTGCCTAGGGTTACCAAGGTGGCAAGTGGCATCCCAGGTATCTGGGTAGACAGGTCCAGTATCAAACCACTATACGCTCCTATTCCTGGCTCTGATTCTTAAACTTCTGAAGAGACAAATAGATTTTGTTTTGTTTTGTGCCTTTACCCTCAGTTCACTGCATGAGCTGAGGAGCTGACAAGTAATAGAAGAGACTGGGAGTTCTGGTTTGGCCTTTAGGGAGCCGAATGTGGGAGCAGGCACTTGGCCTTGCCATTCACCCTTACTACACAACCCACTGCTCCTCACCAGTGTCTCAAACCATCATAAAACCCCCCCTAAGAAAAGATGCTGGGAACACGTGCTTATAGTCCCTCAGTTCACTTTCTCCACATATTGTCTTCCGGTCCATCCTGCCTGGCTTTGTTTTGTGCACACAGCTGAGCAGGCCACCTGTGTGAAAAAGGCTTATGATTGGAGTGAGTGAGGTGTCAGAACAAGATGAACTTTGTTCTAGGGACTCAGAGCTGTTGTTTTCAGCTCTAGGGACTGAGAGCTGTTGTTTTCAAGCCTTCATCCTCCCTCACACTTTGCACTTGCTTTAATTGTGACCAATTTGGAAGTGCTATTTGCATCTGCTGGAATAAAATATGTACAGCTGTAGAAATAACGAAAATGAAAACTGATTCTGAGTGAAGGTGGGGGGACCTTCATCAATTGTTATTGAGTACTTAAAATGAAAATGTTGCCTTTGCTATCAAATAGCACTGAGATTTCCTGTAGTGCAGCTTTCTTTCCTCATGCATATGTATGCAATAGATATCTTCAGATATACTTCTCCCCACACTTTTGCTGGGGTTACAAGTGCAGAGGTGGACCTTCAAGACAGCCTTTTATTAGATCTAAAACCACTGGGCTAATAGCACATCTTAAGTAATTATAAGATATAATTATTACTGAATTAAAAAGACATAAAACACCAAAATATTTCTTCTTAGATTTAAGGTTTGAGCTAAATATTACTTCTTATACCCATTATTCAGGATCAGTGCTTTGTATCTGGTAGATATTCAAGCACTATTTCCTGAGTCAGTTGAAGGATAGCCCAAACAATAAAACATGAGAGGTCCGAAGGGAAGAGGAGGAAAAGTCACAGGACATGTATTTGGCTTCTGATACTTGCTGGATAATGTGTGAACCCTCACAAAAACCTAAAGTGACGTTTTATTTTCACATTATCAATAATGAGAACTCAAACTTAAAGGAACCAGTCTGTAAAGATTTTACAATTTTCTCACCTTGTTAAATCAAGGTCAGAAAACAGACCACATCCTACCGCCCCTGTTCCCATGTGTGTCACATGGAAGCAGCCTCAAGTTGTCAGTAAGGATTCCAGAGTTGGACCACTTGGGCCCAAGTTCTGATTCCACCATTTGCTAGCCATATAGCTCCGGGCAAGTTAACTAAATTCTCTGGGCCGCAGTTTCCCCATGTGGAACACTGGATTAATAAACATATTCACCTCATAGGGCTCTTGTGAGAACAAAATGAAATAAAAATGAAGTCTTTAGAAAAGTGTCTGGATATAGGCAGTACTTAATAACAGCACTAACAGCTATATGTTGGGGAATAAAAAGACACTAAGATTGGAATTTGTGTCTGATTCACATCAAATTCCTCTTTCCCCACTTCATCAAGTAGCTTCCTCAAAATAGAGCCTATAGGTATTCACGCTACTTAAATTGTCTGTCCTTTTTTCCTTCCCTCCATCCTTCCTAACTCTTTTTCTTCTGTCCCACCTTCCCAAGCACATGGATAGGTACTCTTCTATGTACACATCGCGTTACTTCCATTTTCAGAGACGTTTTTAGAAACCAGTGCTCCTTTCTGATTCTAGTACTTTACAAACACTGCTGCTTCTGACGGGCCCAATGTTTTGGATCACCTATCTTCCTCCTGCATTCATCTTAGCCTCATTGTCACTTTTTCCCAAAAGCCTTGTTCGATGCTCTTGTCACCAATAACGATTCATTCCACCCTCACATCTTTCAAGACTTGAAAGATTTGTGCTCCCCTGACCTTGACAGTTTTGAGTATTAGTTTTTCAATGAGCTTGTTTAGCATGTCTAGTCCTTCGTGGTACAGGCCTAAGCTTGTTCTTTTTCATTTCTCCGAATTTTCTTGCTTGCCTCTAGGAAAGACCTCCATTCCTTTTTGTCTCAATGACACTCTCAAAATTAAATTACAGATGTGAAATTCTATTTTGACTCGAATCCATCAATACCAATAAAGATAAACTCTTCAAAAATATCAAGTAAAGGATATAAACAGACAGAAACCTACAGAAGAGTCCCACGTGCCTCTCCTCTGACCTTTAGGCGGATTACTTGAATGGTTTTTTGTTCCATGTGTCTGTGTGAGGGCAGGTATTACATATATATTTTTCACCCTCGTATTCCCCAGATGGGAGGTCAATGCCTACTATTAGGTTGTAATTAATAAGTATTTGCTAAATAAATTGAATGAGTTCATTAAATAATGAGTAACAAATGAATGAAGTTGTTTTCCTTCTTCCAGTTTTGCTTTTTCTTCTAATTTATTGTTTATAATGTCTTCTGAAGTGACCGCTTAAATTTACATCACATTTTCTTTCAAAAATTTCAGTTCTTTTTCAGGACCTTCAGGGTGAAATCACAGCATTCCACCAACTAGGATCATTATGATGTGTCCCCTGAATCAACTTTTTTTCTTTCTTTGTTCAGTTCTTCAAACATTATTCTCCAGTTATATTGACTTGTTTTCAGTTTTAGGAGTGTTTTCATAAATTAACACTTTCTTCTCACTCTGGTACTTCACAAATGCTCCTGCTTCTAACTTAGTCATACTGCTGCCATATGTCCACATCTGTCTGGATATGTCTTCATCCTTCAGCTCTTGGCCTAGGTGTTACCTCCTCCAAGAAGCCTTGTTGACTTGCCCAAAAACTTGTTGAAGGGCTTCTCCAGTGGTTTTCATAGACTGCATTATAAAGGCATCTTTGAGTATTTGTGTCTCTGACTGAATAAATAAAATTCCATTATACTTCATTTACTCCTTTCTTTGAAAAATTGTCTATTGGATTATTGTTTTGTAAATATATTTATTCTCTTCTATGAAATGTTTAACAAGGACAGGATTTTCATCTTTTTAACCCTCTCATGACTAATTAGTCATGATTTAATTAGTCATGATTTCATAGTTGTAGTGTAATAACTATCTCAGTTTTTTGATGTCTGTGAAGGATGGCTATTACTAGTGTGTTCAACAAGTAGAATGACTCTTCATTCAGACTTTATCCAGGGACTGATGTGTGGCAAGCACCTTGCTAGGTGAGAACAATATAATAGATCAGCAAGTACTCTATCCTGTAGGATATTACATTCTAGTGAAGGAGAGACACAGTAGTCACTACATATAGCACAATATAATTAAAAGTTGTGGTTAGAGCTATAAAATAAACTCATCAGTTTGGAGAATCAGAGGACAGAAGCAAAGGCTATGAGAATAGTTAGTTGAAAGGCTACTGCTGAAGTCCAGGTGAGAGTGTGAAACAATTGACATAATTTCTGTTAGTGATAGTAAAAAACGAAATGAAGTAGAAGAACTCAAGTGGTGATTCACAGGGAGATTATTTGGATTTGGTTATAGATCACATGTGAGGTGGTGAGCCTAAAGGAATCATCAGGACTGACTCCTAGGTTTCTGGATTATCTGGTTGCAGGGATGAGTGAGCCTTTCGCTAGGCTAGAGACCATGAAGGAGAGAGAGCTCACTATTCTTATTAGGAAGAATAAAGAGTTCACATTTGAACATTTAAAGCTTGAGATTTCTCTGAAGAATCCAAAGAGTAAAACAAGGTGATTGGATTTATAAGACTAATGTCAGAAGAGAAAAGACTGCATTTTGTATACACATTTAATTTGAGAATTGTTGGCATACAGATCATCATTGAAGCCACTGTCTAAATAAAATCGTGAAGGAAAAGAGCAAAGAGAGAGAAGACAAAGGAGCTTAAAATGAGAGTTAGGGGTTAACAGCTGCTTAAGACAAAACCCTTGGGGATCATCTTCGATTTCTCCATCAGGAAGTCCTGTCTGTTCTAACTTTAAAACATGCTGACTAGCATCACTTCTCACCATTTTCTCATCCACCTTCATCATCTAACTCATCTCTCTGCTTCTATGAAGTCACCAGTAGTTCAATGCTTACAAAGAAGCCAGAATCATCTTTTAAAAAAAGTAGATGTAATCAACCCATTTTCTTTTTGAAATTTTTGAGTTTCTTCTCAATCCCCTTATCCTGAATGTAAAGTTCTGACCGTGGTCTTCAAGGCTTACTTGATTTGGCTCTCTGCTATTTCATGCTGATCTCATCCTTATTCACAATGGTCCAGTGATACTGGTCTCCTCGCTTTAAGTCAAATACAAAAGTTGTATTTTTTAATTCCATTTTCCAAATTCCTGTTCGGCATTCTGTCTGCTGGAAATTGTCTTCCCCACATCTTCTCATTGGATGACTTCTTTTGGTGTCTGCTCACCTGAGAAAGGCTTTTTGATCATTTATCTAAAACAGCAACACACACCCTTCAGTCAATTTATCCCCTTTAGTTTCTACATAGCATTTTATTTTACTGTCAATAATTACATTAACTTTTAAAAATTCATTTTCATAGTTTGTGTCCTCCACTAGACTGTAAACCCATGAGAATATGTGCTCATTGTAACTTCCTCATTCTTTCTTGTTTCCCTAGCACCAAAAACAGTGGCTGGAGTAAATCAGCTTTCAAAAGTGAATGACTGAATAAGTGAATAAGATCAAATCTCACAATATATGGGAGTACAAAGACAAAACAGAGGGAATTCAGAGGACTAGGATTATTCCTAAATTCACCACTGTCCCTCTGAGTGATGCTTAGGGTGTCACTCCATCCTCTTGAGATTTCATTTTCTTATCTCCAAAATAAAGGGCTAGCTTGTTTAACCTCTGGTTTTGTGAGTGCCATTCTCTCAGTACTCAATATCCAAATTGCCTTCATTCGTTGGAAGAGAAGGCTAAAAAGCTGAAGAGCCATTGATTGGTGTATAAAATGGCAGACACTTTTCATCACTGATTATTCCTTTGTTATAAATAACACAGCTCTTAAATAAGGCCAGATCCCACCTCCTGTGAACCACTTACCTATCTCTTCTGCTCTCTAAAGTACATTTATGCCACCATTACAGTCCTAGATGATTTTGTATATGACTCTGTATTGCATATACAATTGAATGTGGTGCTTTCATATATTTTTTGTTGTTAGTTAGTGGCCTTTTGTTTCAGTTCAAAAACTCCTTGTAGCAGTTCCTGTAAAGTAGGCCTAGTGGTAATGAATTCCCTTAGCTTTTGTTTGTCACTTACATATGAAATCAAAAACAAACTCATAGATGCAGAGAGTAGAATGGTGGCTACCAGAGGCTGGAGATTGGATGGAATGGGGACATGTTGGTCAAAGGGTAAAAAATCTCAGACAGGAGAAATTTTTTTTTTTTTTTGAGATCTATTGCACAGCATGGTGAATATATTTGACAATAGTGCACTGTACATTTTAAAGTTTCTAAGAGTAAATGTCAGTGTTCTCACCACAAAAGACAATGAATATTTGAAGTGCTAGACATGTTAATTAGCTTGATTTAATTATCCCACATTGTAGTCATAAATCATAACATCACTTGTTCCCCATACATATATACAATTATAATTTGTCAATTTATAATCAAATTCTTTAAACGTACATTTTCAGGATTATAAATATTTTCTCGTGTTTCTTTATCATCAGCATCAGCATCATTACCATCATCATCACAAAAACTAATACTCAGTGAAGGCTTCTTATATGTGAATCGCCCTACTTAATGTTTTATATGTGTCATAGAATATTATCATTTCCTCAATTTCATAGAGAAATCTGTAAACCACATTTCATGAGAGATTCCTGAAGCTTAGAAAGTTTCAGTGACTTGCCTAATGTCACACAGCAAGTGAGTAGCGAAGTAAGTATTCAAACCCAGATCTAGGTGACTCTGAAACATTTGTTCTTAGTCAATATTCATACTGCATTTGCTTCAAGACCTTGGAAATTTCAAAAGTAGAAATTTAAAAAATGAAACATCAATTAAAACATGCTGCTTGAGTAGTTCTTTACAACGAAAAGGTCAGATTGATGCTAAAATAAGTATTTTACTTTTGCTACTTATGCTGTTTGCCATTGTACCATTTTTTAGTGAGGAGCTCATACAGGTAAACAGCATATGCTGTTAGCAGTTCCATTAGCTCCTATTAAGAATGCCTAAATAACCCATCTAAATAACCCATCATTTCAGAAAGGCCCGTAAGAGTTTAGCAAGAGACTAAATCTATCAGGATAATCAGAACATTTTTATTCTGATTATTTTTAATCACCAAATGGTCCTATTAATTTTCTGAAAGATTTTTTATAATGCATAATGAAATAAACTGCAATATTTTCCTGATGCCTATATCATCATTTTTTTTTCACATTATGATTATCAGAATGAATGTTTGCTAAGAGTGAATAGGAGTAAAATATAACAATTCTCAATAGAAATGATTACTGAGCACTCATTTAACAGATTTGTTTGTTTAAACCATAGCACCAGTGTTGTATCTCAGGGATTCCAATTCTGCCATTTTATTCTGCATTTGTTCCCAAAACAATAATTAAAGACACATATTCAGCTACATGGAAGAACTAAGGAAATTTGACCATTTTCATATGCCTAAAATCTAAGTATAATTCACAAGTCTCAACATTCTCTAAAGAAACCATGATTTCTTATAACTACAAGACTTCGAGCCCGGTATTTCTCTTTGCTGAGTTGGGTTGGTAGAGATCTCTGAAGAATGGTTTCACCCTTTGTCAAACTCCTACTCTCCAATAAAACTAAATAAATATTTTCCAATTATCTCTTTTTATATTTTAATATTATTCTTTAGAGATGGAGTCTGCTATGTTTGTCAGGCTGGCCTCAAACTCCTGAGCAAAAATGCCTCCTGCCTCAGCCTCCTGAGTAGCTGGGATTATAGGTTGTGCCACAGTGCCAGGCTTCACAGTGTATATTTATCAAATGAAAACATGACAGTCAGGAAGAGGGATGCTTTTATCTGGGTCTAATGAACTACAGGAAAAAAAATCTTCAATTAATGGGAATCTCTGAGGAATTACAAACATACCCATAAAAGAAAGCAAGACTTAAGAATCTCTGCAAGTCTTAAGAGTATAAAGCCAATTTAAAAAATCATGAGTCAAAGCAATACTCCTCTCTATCACCGTTGCTGGTCAGAAACTGGCTGACAAGTTGGGGTGGTGAAATAGGAAAACCAGCCATGTCTCTACCATAACTGCAGGCTTCTTCCACCTCGAGTAAATATAAGATGAAATTTAATGCTTAATTAAGTGTGAATTTAGTTAAAAAATCTTGGACAGGAGTTACTTACACTGTGTTTTTAATTAAAAGTGACTATGAATTTCCAATATCTGGCTGTGAGCACAAGAGCCATGGGACCTGCTGAGTTTTAAACTAGCATTGGAAGAACAGATAATCTCATAACCTCTTTCAAGTAACTTTCATAGAAATGGTAGGTGGGTATCTTAGCTCAGGCTGTTATAACAGAATACCATAGACTGGGTGACTTAAATGACATCTATTTCTAACATTTCTGAAGTCTGGGAAGTCTAAGATGAAGGTGCTGATGGATGTGATTTCTGGAGAAAGCCCACTTCCTGGACTGTAGATGGCTGTGGTCTTGCTGGGTCCTCTCATGGCTTGTCCTCGGTTCCAATTGTGTGGGAAAGCAAAGATCTGTCCTCCTTTTTTTTATATAGGTACTAATCACATCATGAGAACCCCACCCTTATGACCACACCTAAACCCAATTATCTCCCAAAGTCCCTGCTTCCAAATTCTGTTCTCTTAAGCTCTACAGTGTCCTGGATCTGGAATTATGCTACAAATACATAGAGGAAAAGAGGGCAATTGTGTGGAGTGATAGCATGTAAGAGCCAGGAGGAACCTCGGAGCACGTCTCATGCAGATTCTGTAGAACAGTTATTGAGGCCTGGCGAATTTACATAGGTGTATGGCTTAAAAGCAAACAACAGAAGTGAATGATGTAGGCAGGTGTGGCACAAAAAATATGTAATTACTGAGTTCTGACTGTTTATCAGACAGTGAGTATTTCATTTAATCCTTAAATAAAATATTAAGCAAGTATTATTTCCTCATTCTTCAGATAAGGATATTGACACATAGAAGGGAGGTCAAGCAACTTTCTCAAGTTAGCACAGCAAGTAAGTGGAAGAACTGGGCTGTGAATCTAGGTCTGCTTGACTGGTCTCCAGTCCCTCCAACTTTCAAATGTAGTTGTTCCTCACTACTCTTTCTTCCTCAGGTGACTCATCCAAGACCATCATATTGTGATTAATTATAACAGTTTAAATGTGTGCATAGATGTAAAGAATAAAACACATTTTTAGCTTTTTATCTTGATATTCAAAATAACTCTATAGATTATAAAAAGGGATAATAGTAATAATAATTAGTGTCATCATGATCATCATGAGTTTTCTTATGAAACAGATTTTTTTTGCTCTTAATAAATGAGAAAACTTAAACTAACAGAGTCATGAGCAGCTCAAAGTCACACATCCATTATTTAGTATGGTATAGTCTTATTTAGTGTATCAATTCAATAAGCATTTGTTGTGAACCCACTATTTTCCAAAAAGATATGAGATGACTTGGAGATACAAAATAAGATATAAAAATAAAATAAATGAGGAAATAAAAGCAAAACAAAAATAAAGATGAAGGAGGACAAAAATTAGTAACAAACATACATTCATTACATTGTAACAAATTTCTAGTGGAGATCTGAAGAAAAGGTTAACACAGAAGGCCTGAGACTGGATTCTTAGAAACATCTGCAAAGCTGACTTTTTGTTGGGTTCTGGGAACTTAGATTTCTGGCGGATTTCCAAACTAAGAGTAGTTTACCACACCTAAATTACTTAAACAGACAAGGTGGCTTATGCTGAGTACTTCCTTTCCTTTTGGGCATCTGGAATTTGGGCACATGCTAGGCAGCAGTGCCTATATGAACAGTCCCCAGTCAAAACCTTGGGCACTGAATCTCTAAGAGCTTCCCTGATCAACATTTTATATTTGTCACAACTCATGGCAGGGAGAAATGAAGTATGACTTGTACAATTCCACTGGGAGAATAATAACATAACTGTTATTTGTGGTATGGCTACCCTAGATGAGGGACTGCGTTAAACACCACATAATAACACCGTCTCGCTTCCTCTCCATAACAATCCTATGTCGCAATTATTCATATGCTCATTCTAGGAAGAGAAAATTGGAGTTAGAATGTTTACATAACTTGTCCAGGGTGAAATTTGCCCAACACCTGTGCTTTCAGATAGCCACCTGAAATCATTACTATGTTTTTTTTTTTCTGTTTGTGTCAAGATAAGAGAGAAATTTCTTAAGTGAAGCAGTGATGTTGCAAATTCTATTTGATCAAACTCCAGCAGTAAATTCTGTAGCAAGCGTCATATGACTCTTTCTCATAATGTCCTTCTATGCAATCAAAGCAAAGTAAGCCACTTGTCACACAGCTCATATTGGAGGAAAGGAAACTTGAATCCAGCTCGAAGTCCAAATCCTCTACCACTACCTTCTCATGTGTGAGCATTCCTGCATAAGATGAATTCAAACTTTCTGATGCAGTCTCAATTTTCTCTGCACAATTATCTTTTACACATACTAATTATTTTCTTAGGAACATAACCACAAGAAGAAAGGGCTAAATAAATCACACGCTTTTTTTTTTTTTTTTTTTTTGAGATGTAGTCTCATTCTGTTGCCAGGCTGGAGTACAGTGGCTCACAGCAACCTCTACCTCCTGGGTTCAAGTGATTCTCTTGCCTCAGCCTCCTGAGTACCTGGGACTACAGACGCATGCCACCACACCTGGTTAATTTTTGTATTTTTAGTAGAGGTGGGGTTGACCAGGTCTCGATCTCTTGACTTTGTGATCTGCCCACCTCAGCCTCCTAAAGTGCTGGGATTATAGGCATGAGCCACAGTGCCCAGCCAAATCACAGTTTTTAAAAGGACATATGAGAAAGCTTGAAATGAAAAATTCTCCCCAGGTCTCCTTTCACCAATTTGAGTAAGTTGGGACTGGGGAGGTACCATGATTTTTCGTTTGTGCTTGACTGTGCCAGTGCCCCTCTTGCCTCTCCCACATGCCAGACAAACACCAAGAATGAAAAATTTCAGATAAATGACACATACTTTCCAGAGAATGTTTCCAGAAGCTTATCCTTCTTTAACTGTAGAACCCTCATTCTCCCTGTCCCACCAATTGTTTCAGTTTCCCATCTCTCTCACCTCTTCTGTTAACATTATTAAGATACTCACTATAAGATGCTCCTTTCTTTCTAGATCTTAAAAATAGCTTATTTTGTAAACAAAATAATCAGAAAAAGTAAAGCCTACCTCAAGTTCAGAAACCAGGGGCAATTTTGTTGCCCCAAGAATTATTTAAGAATCACCTTGACCAGGCACAGTCACTCATGCCTGTAATCCCAGTACTTTGGGAGGGAAATGTGGATGGATCACAAAGTCAGGAGTTCAAGACCAGCCTGACCAACATGGTGAAGCGCTACTAAAAGTACAAAAATTAGCAGGGCATGGTGGCGTGCACCTATAATCCCAGCTACTCAGGAAGCTCAGGCAGGAGAATTGCTTGAACTGGGGAGGCAGAGGTTGCAGTAAGCCAAGATTGCACCACTGCATTCCAGCCTGGGTGACAGAACAAGACTTCGTCTAAAAAATAAAAAAAGAAAGAATCACTTTCACCTTCATTGGTATAAGTCCTGATCTTTAACTTTTTTCACAACTTTTTCCAATTCAAAATACTTCCTCTCCTCTTTTGTTTACATCAGTGACTTCATCTCACACAGATGACTGACCTATTTTCATTAGATATATCAACTATATTGTGTTGATATAGTTTCTTGCAGCCTGGGGGGTTCCCAGGCCAGCATTCTTTAGGAACAGGTGGATTAGGGACTTGGCTATTACATTGCTGACCATCATTATGTACTTTAAGATTCATAATAAACAGAAACATGCTAGGATCAATGCAAGTTTGGTTATGGCTTTATTTAAGACTTCCTTGGCATTTGAATAGAAGGTTCAAACCCAGGGCCTGGCAATGGGCTAATAAGTCACAGTTACATACAGTAAATTCTCACTTACGTCATTCATAGTTTCTTGGAAACTGCTACTTTTAGGAAAATAATATACAGACTGATGTAAGTTGCTACACCATATTTCTGGTCACAATAGCATTATCAGACTTGTTAATAAAGACCAAAATACTTCTAATATTAAACATTGAAATAAATGTGTGCAATATATACAAATATGAAAGATTAATACAAACAAGTAAGATATTATTTACTGATTTTTTCCATTTCAGGGTCTCAGGGGGATGTTGTCTACTCTAGCAGCTCAGGAATCGAGCTGCCTGGCCAGGATGCCATTCTATTGTAGGGTACACTTATACCCACACCCATACCCACTCAAAGAGGAACAATACAAGTACATCAATGAGATTGACTGGCATATATTTGGGAAGTGGTTGGAAACCAGAGTACCCTGAGAAAACCCAAGCAAATATGGGGGAATGGGCACTAAACACAGACAGGGCCCTGACCACCCCATGGCTGGGAAAGTAATTTTTTTTTCTCATCAATGTTATAACAAAATTACATTTAATTAAATTATATAATTTGAGGACTGGGCTTTGTCCCCTAGTTATTGATATTTATCAAAACTTATCACTTAGACTCTTGGAAAAATAAGGAATTTTTGAAGGATTAGGTAACTTTTTTTTTTTTTTTTTTTTTTTAAGGAATCTTGCTCTGTAGCCCAAGTGGTTCAGGGCTCAGGGCAATGCCTCTGGCCATCCTTTGAAATGCACCTAGACCACATGTAGCAGGAGACAGTGTGAGGCATGTGCTGTATTGTTGTGCTGAGTGAGTACCCTAGAAAATAGCTGATATGGTTTGGCTGTGTTCCCACCCAAATCTCATCTTGAATTGTAGCTCCCATAATTCCCACGTCATGGAGGGACCCGGTGGGAAGTAATTCAATCATGGGAGCAGGTCTTTCTCATGATAGTGGATAAGTCTCAGGAGATCTGATGGTTTTATAAAGGGGAGTTTCTCTGCATACACTCTCTCCTATAAAACATCCCTTTGCTCTTCCTTCATCTTCTGCCATGACTGTGAGGCCTCCCCAGCCATGCGGAACTGTGAGTCCATTAAAACTCTTTCCTTTTAAAAATAACTCGGCCTTGGGTATGTCTTTCAGCGGCATAAGAATGGACTAATACGATAGCAGAAAACCAGCCAGAGCTTTGGCAATAAACAGGTTGCAACTGAGTGTCAGTTCTTCAAGGAAGTTTTACACTATATTGAGAACACCAGCTGCCAGCACCTGGTGGCCTGGTGGGAGGTTGCTATTTGATTAGCCCCTCCCAGTGTGCAAGTTCCACCTACCAGTCCAAGCTAGCACATTGCCAGACACCTCCAGCAGGGGGGATCCAGGCCATCAGCAGACATTCCTCTTATTGTTTTACCCTCATCAACTACAAAAGATTTTCTCCTGAAAGAATAGCTACAGATTGGCAATCAAGTCAGAAACCCTTTTTGGGTGGATACGTTTTAACATACAAATGGTTTATATTTCATCATTCTATTCAGAAATGTCACTGATTTGATCATTCTGCTATATGTTTCACAACCCATTTATTTCAGGACATACTAGGATTTTCTACCATTTAAGTGAATCATTCTAAGGGTACATAGAATAGACTTAGGCGAAGGGAATGCTTAGTTACACCTAATTTAAAGATCTTAGATGCTAAAAGTACATCATCTGTATAATGACTAAGTGAATGAATGAATAAACAAACACTGGAATTATTTTGACTATAGCGAAGATTTGAAATTATCTGAGTTCTCAGTTATTCACTTGCCTGAACAATGCAATTGGCCCAACACTAAATATTGAGAAACATGTTGACCATCTTGACTTTGCCTTGGATACTGCCTAATAACCATCTATAATTAGAGGTAGGAAGTCTGTATATTATATTTAGGCTGTGATTTTCTCTATGTCCTCCTTGTTCATGACATGTGATTCCTGCCTCCAATTCAGATAGTTATTAAAGAATATGGCTCTGAACTCACACCAAAACATAAAATATATGTGTAAAGGTAGTTATTTCATGGAATGTAACCTCAAATATACTGTCCATCAATTTTTACCCAAATCTAACAAAATGGTGCTTATGAAGAATCACCTGAAGACTATTATAGTCTTCCAGTTCCAGTACACACCAAAGGCCATTACTGGATCACTTCAAAGGAGCAGAGAATACGGACAGCAGGGACTGTCCCATTATGTACTATTCTGTTCTCACCCTGCTATCAAGAACTGACCGAAATGGGTACTTTGTAAAGAAAAAGAGGTTTAATGGACTCACAGTTCCACATGGCTAGGGAGTCCTCACAACCATGGTGTAAGGTGAATGAGGAACAAGGGCACATCTTACATGGTGGCAGGCAAGAGAGCATGTGCAGGGGAATTACCCCTTATAAAACCACTAGATCTCGTGAGACTTACTCACTGTCACAAGCATAGCACTGGAAAAACCTTCCTCTCATCAGGTCCCTCCCATGACATGTGGGGATTATGGAA
>PVHO010029748.1:0-22944 GCA_004024885.1 Saguinus imperator | reverse complement strand
TGTTTTGCCCGTTGGTTCATGTACATTCTTCATTTTGTTGATGGTCTTTAGCATTTGGTATGCTTTTAGGATGGCTGGAACTGGTTGTTCCTTTCTATGTGTAGTGCCTCTTTCAGGAGCTCTTGTAAAGCAGGCCTAGTGGTGACAAAATCTCTGAGTACTTGCTTGTTCGTGAAGGATTTTATTTTTCCTTCACTTAAGAAGCTCAGTTTGGCTGGATATGAAATTCTGGGTTGAAAGCTCTTTTCTTTAAGGATGTTGAATATTGGCTTCCACTCTCTTCTGGCTTGTAGAGTCTCTGCCAAAAGATCTGCTGTGAGTCTGATGGGCTTCCCTTTGTGGGTGACCCGACCTTTCTCTCTGGCTGTCCTTAGTATTTTCTCCTTCGTTTCAACCCTGATGAATCTGACGATTATGTGCCTTTGGGTTGCTCTTCTTGCAGAGTATCTTTGTGGTGTTCTCTGTATTTCCTGGAGTTGAGTATTGACCTGTCTTGCTAGGTTGGGAAAATTTTCCTGGATAATATCCTGAAGATTGTTTTCCAGCTTGGATTCATTCTCGTCGTCACATTCTGGTACACCTATCAAATGTAGGTTGGGTCTCTTCACATAGTCCCACATTTCTTGGAGATTTTGTTCATTCATTTTTGTGCTTTTCTCTTTAATCTTGGTTTCTCGTTTTATTTCATTGAGTTGATCTTCATCTTCTATATTCTTTCTTCTGCTTGGTCAATTCGGCTGTGGAAACTTGTGCATGCTTCGCGAAGTTCTCGTGTTGTGTTTTTCAGCTCCTTCAATTCATTCATATTCCTCTCTAAGTTGTCCATTCTCGTTATCAGTTCCTCGAATCTTTTTTCAAATCTTTTTTCAAGGTTCTTAGTTTCTTTGCACTAGTTTAGAACATGTTCCTTTAGCTCACTGAAGTTTCTCATTATCCACTTTCTGAAGTCTGATTCCGTCATTTCGTCACATTCATTCTCCGTCCAGCTTTGTTCCCTTGCTGGTGAGAAGTTTTGGTCCTTTTTTGGAGGTGAGGTGTTTTGGTTTCAGGTGCTTTCCTCTTTTTTGCACTGGTTTCTTCCCATCTTTATGGATTTATTCGCCTGCCGTCTTAGTAGTGGCTGATTTTTCAATTGGGTCTCTGTGTGAACACTGAGATTGTTGATGATAAAGTATTTCTGTTACTTTGTTTTTCCTCTAATAATCTGTCTTCTTTGCTGTATGAGTGCTGACGTCCACTCCAGGCCCTGCTTGTCTGGGGTATACCTGCAGCAGCTGCAGAACAGTGAGGGATGATACCAGTTTTTTCTTCTGTTGCCGTTGTTCCAGAATGATGCCAGCCAAATATCAGTCTGATTAGTCCTTTTCTGGGGTGACTCCTTGGATATACAGGGGTCACGGAGCTGCTTGAGGAGACAGTCTGTGCTTTATAGGAGCTCCAGTGCTGAGCTGTGAGCTCCGTTGTTCATTCAGGTTGTTGGGAAATTGTTTATGTCTGCTGCAATAGAACTCATAAAACACCACTCTTTTTTTTTTCACCCTTAGACGCTCTGTCTCAGGGAGTTGGGGCTTTTTTTATGAGTATCTGTTGCACTGTCCTGCCCCACTAGGCGGCAGTCTATTCACTGTTTGCCTGCCGGGGTTCTGACCTGCTAGCGCGGGTCCACCCTGTTGCTGCCTGGCGGAGTCTCTCTGTTATGGCAGGTTTCCTCGGCAATGGCAGGCTGTGTCAGTCTTGGGCGGTACTTAAGTGGGGGTGCACTTTGTCAGCAATGGTGGACGCCCCTCCCTGACCGGGCTGCACTGTCCTAGATGCCGGCAGCAAAACTCTCAGCCCCAAGCGCCTCCAGTCACCGCCCTGCTTGTCCCCATGAGCGTGGGACCCGCCAAGCCCGATCACCCAGCTCCCTGCCTCAGAGTCCGTTCTCTCTCTGTCTCTTCCTCTCCCCAAGCTGAAAGGTCGACTCTCTCACTGGCGCCCCAGGAGCCTGCCAGTAGGGCTCTGGGATTCGTGCAATCTCCCGTGCCACTGCCCATTACCCTGGCTCAGATCACGCTTTCCAGGAAACTCCTGGTCTGGCTCATTGTCGAAGTCCCGTTAAATCAGAGGGACATGCCACTCTGCCCTTCCAAATCTTAGATTGCCAGTTTAAAAGGGCAACGAGACCAGTGAGTTCCGTGCCAGGTCCCGCTGCGGTGCCGGCTGAAGAGGCGGTGGGAGCCAGCTGCGTTAGCCGGCTGCACTAGAGTCCTATGTCTCTCCCACACCTGGGACATTCCACACTCTGTGGGCATAAAAGATCCATCTGAGAATGCGGCTAGGACTCACCCTCTGCGCCTTCACCGAGAGCTGCAATCCTGAGTCACCTCTACAATGCCATCTTGCCTCCCTCCCCCCTCTCTTTTCTTTTTTTTTCTGTCTGGCTAATGGTCTATTTTGTTGATCTTTTCGAAAAAACCAGCTTTTTGATTTATTAATTTTTTGAAGGGTTTTTCGTGTCTCTATCTCCTTCAGTTCTGCTCTGATTTTAGTTATTTCTTGTCTTCAGCTAGGTTTTGAGCATTTTTATCTTGCTGCTCTAGATCTTTCAATTTTGACGATAGGGTGTCAATTTTGGATCTCTTCACTCTTCTCATGTGGGCATTTATTGCTATCTATTTTCCTCTACAGACTGCTTTAAATGTGTCCCAGAGATTCTGGTACGTTGTGTCTTCATTCTCGTTGGTTTCAAAGAACTTCTTTATATCTGCCTTCATTTCATTGTTCATCCAATCAACACTCAAGAGCCAGTTGTTCAGTTTCCATGAAGCTGTTCGGTTCTGAATTATTTTCTAAATTCTGAGTTTCAGCTTGATTGCACTATGGTCTGAGAGACTGTTTGTTATAATTTCAGTTGTTTTGCATTCGCTAAGGAGTTGTTTACTTCCAATTATGTGGTCAATTTTGGAGTAGGTGTGATGTGGTGCTGAGAAGAATGTATATTCTGTGAATTTGGAGTGGAGGGTTCTGTAACTGCCTATAAGGTTTGCTTGTTCCAGGTCTGAGTTCAAGTCCTGGATATCCTTGTTAAGTTTCTGTCTGGTTGATGTGTCTGATATTGACAGTGGAGTGTTAACGTCTCCCACTATTATTGTGTGGGAGTTTAAGTCTCTTTGTAAGTCATTAAGAACTTGCCTTATATATCTGGGTGCTCCTGTATTGTGTTCATATATATTTAGAATCGTTAGCTCTTCTTGTTGTATCGATCCTTTTACCATTATGTAATGACCTTCTTTGTCCCTTTTGATCTTTGTTGCTTTAAAGTCTATTTTATCTGAGATGAGAATTGCAACTCCTGCTTTTTTTGGTCTTCATTTGCTTGGTAAATCTTCCTCTATCCTTTTATTTTGAGTCTTTGTGTATCATTGTGTGTGAGGTGGGTTTCCTGGGTACAGCACACCAATGGGTTTTGGTTTTTTATCTAATTTGCCAGTTTGTGTCTTTTGATTGGTGCATTTAGCCCATTTACATTTAGGGTTAATATTGTTATGTGTGAATTTGATACTGCCATTTTGATGCCAGCTGACTCTTTTTACCATTGGTTCATTTAGATTCTTCATTTTGTTGATGGTCTTTAGCATTTGGTATGCTTTTAGGATGGCTGGTACTGGTTGTTTCTTTCTATGTGTAGTGCCTCTTTCAGGAGCTCTTGTAAAGCAGGCCTGGTGGTGACAAAGTCTCTGAGTACTTGCTTCTTCATGAAGAATTTTATTTTTTCTTCACTTATGAAGCTCAGTTTGGCTGGATATGAAATTCTGGGTTGAAAGTTATTTTCTTTAAGGATGTTAAATATTGGCCCCCACTCTCTTCTGGCTTGTAGAATCTCTGCCGAGAGATCTGCTGTGAGTCTGATGGGCTTTTCTTTGTGGGTGTCCCGACCTTTCTCTCTGGCTGCCCTTAGTATTTTCTCCTTCATTTCAACCCTGGTGAATCTGATAATTATGTGCCTTGGGGTTGCTCTTCTTGAGGAGTATCTTGTTGGTGTTCTCTGTATTTCCTGAAGTTGAGTATTGACCTGTCTTGCTAGGTTGGGGAAACTTTCCTGGATAATATTCTGAAGAGTGTTTTTCAGCTTGGATTCATTCTCTTCATCACATTCTGCTACACCTATCAAACGTAGGTTTGGTCTCTTCACATAGTCCCACATTTCTTGGAGATTTTGTTCATTCCTTTTTGTGCTTTTTTCTTTAATCTTGGTTTCTCGTTTTATTTCATTGACTTGATCTTCGACTTCTGATATTCTTTATTCTGCTTGGTCAATTCGGCTGTTGAAACTTGTGCATGGTTCACGAAGTTCTCGTGCTTTGTTTTTCAGCTCCTTCAATTCATTCATATTTCTCTCTATGTTGTCCGTTCTTGTTATCATTTCCTCGAATCTTTTTTCAAATCTTTTTTCAAGGTTCTTAGTTTCTTTGCACTGATTGAGAACACGTTCTTTTAGCTCACTGAAGTTTCTCATTATCCACTTTCTGAAGTCTGATTCCGTCATTTCACCACACTCATTCTCCGTCCTTCTTTGTTCCCTTGCTGGTGAGGAGTTTTGGTCCTTTGTAGGAGGTGAGGTGTTTTGGTTTGGAGTGTTTTTCTTCTTTTTGCGCTGCTTTCTTCCCATCTTTATGGATTTATCCACCTGTCCTCTTAGTAGTTGCTGATTTTTCATTTGGGTCTCTGAGTGGACGCCCAGATTGTTGATGATGAAGTATTTCTGTTACTTAGTTTTTCTTCTAATGGTTTAGCCCCTCTGCTGTACGATTGCTGCGGTCCACTCCAGGCCCTGCTTGTCTGGGGTACACCTGTAGCAGCTGCGAAACAGTGAGGGATGCTACCAGTTTCTTCTTTCTGCTATCTTTGTTCCAGAATGATGCCCGCCAAATGTCTGTCTGATTAGTCCTTTTTTGGGGTGACTCTTTGGATATACAGTGGTCAGGGAGCTGCTTGAGGAGATGGTCTGTAGTTTGTAGGAGCTCTAGTACTGAGCTGTGAGCTCCGTTGTTCATTCAGCGATGTTGGGAAGATGTGTCTATGTCTGCTGCAACAGAACTCATAAACCCCTTCCCCCCGTTTTTTTTCCTTAGATGCTTTGTCTCAGGGAGTTGGGGCTTTATGAGTATCTGTTGCACTGTCCTGCCCAGCTAGGAGGCAGTCTATTCACTATTTGCCTGCCAGGGCTCCACCCTGCTAGCGCAGGTCCACCCTGCTGCCACAGGCTCCGTTTTGCTGTGGGGCGCTCCGCAGTCTTGGTGGAGTCTCTTTGTTATGGCAGGTTGCCTCGGCAACGGCAGGCTGCTTCAGCACTGTGTGGTACTTCAGTAGGGGCGGATTGCGTCTGTAGTGCCAGACGCCCCTCCCCCACCGGGCTGCACCGTCCTAGATGCCGGCAGCAAAACTCTCAGCCCGGAGCACCTCCAATTGCTGCCCTGCTTGTCCCCGTGAGGGTGGGACCCGCCGAGCCCCATCACCCAGCTCCCTGCCTCAGAGTCTGTCCTCTCTCTCTCTCTCTCTCTTCCTCTCCCCATGCTGAATAGTCGACTCTCTCACTGGCGCCCCAGTAGCCTGCTGATACGGGACTGGGACCCATGCGATCTCCCATGCCTCTGCCCACTGCACCAGCTCAGATCACCTTTCCCAGGTATCTCCTGGTCTGGCTCATTGTCCAAGTCCCATTCAATAAGATGGACATGCCAATCTGCCCTTCCAAATCTCAGATTGCCGGTTTAACAGGGCACCCAGACCAGTGAGTTTTGTGCCAGGTGCCCCTGCGCTGTGGCGCCAGCCTGGCCGATGCAGCCACACGAGCCGGCTGTGCTAGCGTCCTGTGTCTCTCCCACACCTGGGACTTTCAAAGTTCTGTGAGCAAAAAAGGTCCATTCCGAGAATGAGGCTAAAACTCACCCTCTGCGCGTTCACTGAGAGCTTCAATCCTGAGTCGCCTCTACGAGGCCATCTTGCTACCTCCCGTATCCTCCTCTCTATTGTGTGTATCCCCCTCTTCTGTGTGTATATTTTTGTCTCCTGTGTGTATCCTGCTCCATCTTGTGTGTATCCCTTCTCTCTCATGTGTGTATTCCCCCACTCTCCTGTGTGTATTTCCCCTCTTTCCTGTGTGTATCCCCCTTCTCTCCTGTGTGTATTCCCTCTCTCCACTGTGTATCCTCCTCTCTGCTTTGTGTATCCTTTTCTCTTCTGTGTGTACATCCTGTTCTCACGTTGGTATCCCCCTCTCCTGTGTGTTTTCTCCCCTCTCCTGTGTCTATCCCTTTTTCTCCTGTTAGTATCTCACTCTCCTGTGTGTATGCCCCTCTCTTCTGTGTATATCCCCCTCTACTGTGTTTATCCTTCTCTTTCCTGCGTATATTCTCTTTTTTCCGTGTATCCCTCTCTCTTTTGTGTGTATTTCCCTCTCCTTTGTGTATCCTCCTCTCTCCTGTGTGTATCACCCCTCTTCTGTGTGTATCCCCCTCTATCCTGTGTGTATCCCCCTCTCTCATGTGTGTATCCTCCACTCCTTTGTGCATATCTTCCACTCTCCTGTGTGTATCCTTTTTTCTCCTGTGTGTATCCTCCTCTCTCCAGTATGTATTCCCCTCTTTTGTGTGTATCCCCCTCTCTCCTGCGTGTATCCTCCTTTCTCCTGCGTGTATCCTCCTCTTTTTTGTGTGTATTCTTCTCTTTCCTGGTGTATCCTCCTCTCTCCTGCGTTTAACCTTCTTTTTTTCTGTCTGTATTCTCCACTCATTTGTGTGTATCTTCCTCTCTCCTGCATTTATCCTTCTTTTCCTGTGTGTATCCCCCTCTCTCTTGTGTGTCTTCTACCCTCCTGTGTGTATGCCTCAATCTCCTGTGTGTATCCCCCCTTTCTCCTGTGTGTATCCTCCTCTCTCCTCTGTGTATGCCACTCTCTTTTTTGTATATCCCCCTCTCCTCTGTGTATCACCCTCTCTCATTTGTGTATCTCCCCATCTTCTGTGTGCATCTCCCTCGCCTGTGTGTATCCTCCTTTCTCTTGTGTGTAGTCTCCTCTCTCCTGTGTGTATCCTTTTCTCTCTTGTGTGTATCCCCCTTTCCCTGTGTGTATCTTCCTCTCTCCTGTGTGTATGCCCCTCCGTTTTTTGTGTATGCCACACTCTCCTGTTTTTATCTTTATTTTTGCTGTGTGTATTCCCCTCTCTCCTGTGTGTATCTTCCTCTCTCCTGTGTGTATGCCTCTCTCTCTTGTGTGTATTTCACTCTCTTTTGTGTGTATCCCACTCTCTTCTGTGTGTATCACCCACTACTGAATGTATCCCATTCTCTCCTGTGTGTATTACCCTGTTTTCTGTGTGAATCCAACTCTCCTGTGTGTATCCCCCTCTCTCCTGTGTGTATGCACCTCTCCTGTGTGTATCCTTTTCTCTCCTGTGTGTATCCTCCTCTCTCTTGTGTGTATTCTCCTCTCCCCTGTGTGTATTCTTCTCTCTCCTGTGTGTATTTTTCTCTCGCCTGTGTGTATCTTCCTATATCCTGTGTGTATTTTTCTTCTCTCCTTTGTGTATTCTCCTCTCTCCTGTGCGTATGCCCCTCTCTCTTGTGTGTATTCTTCTCTTTCCTGGGTGTATCCCCCTCTCTCTTGTGTGTTTTTCTCTCTTCTTTGTGTATCTTCCTCTCTCATGTGTGTAGCCTCCTTTCTCCAGTGTGTATTCTTCTCTCTCCTGTGTGTATCCCACTCCCTTCTGTGTGTATGCTGCACTCTCTTGTTTGTATCCCCCTTTATCCTGTGTGTACCCCCTCTCTCCTTTGTGTATTCTCTCTCCTGTGCGTATGCCCCTCCCTCTTGTGTGTATTCCCCTGTTTCCTGTGTGTATCCCCCTCTCTCGTGTGTATCTAACTTTCTTCGTTTTGTGTCCCTGTCTCCTGTGTGTATCTTTTACTCTGCTGTGTGAATCCCCCCTCCTGCGTATCCCTCTCTGTCCTGTGTGTATCATTCTGTCTCCTGTGTGTATCCTGTTCTTCTTTGTGTGTATTCTTCTCTCTCCTGTGTGTATTCTCCTCTCTCCTGTGTGTATCACACTCCCTTCTGTGTGTACGCTGCACTCTCCTGTTTGCATACTCCTTTTTCCTGTGTGTATTCCCCTCTCACCTTTGTGCATTCTCCTCTCTCCTGTGCGTATGCCCCTCTCTCTTGTGTATATTCCCCTCTTTCCTGTATGTATCCCCCACTCTCCTATGTGTATCCAACTTCCTTCTTTCTGTATCCCTGTCTCCTGTGTGTATCTTTTTCTCTGCTGTGTGTATCCCCTTCTCCTGTGTGTTTCCCCCTCTCTCCTGTGTGTATCCTTCTGTCTCCTGTGTGTATTCTTTTCTCTTTTGTGTGTATTCTCCTCTCTCCTGTGTGTATCATCCTCTATTTTGTGTGTATCTTCCTCCCTCCTGCGTTTATCCTCCTCTCTTCTGTCTGTGTCCTCCTCTCTTTATTTGTGTACCTTCCTCCCTCCTGTTTTTATCCTTCTACTTCTGTGTGTATCCCCCTCTCTCCTGTTTGTATCCTTCTCCATCCTGTGTGTATGCCCCACTCTTCTGTGTGTATCCCCCATTCTCCTGTGTGTATCCCCCCTCTCTCCTGTTTGTATCCTCCTCTCGTGTGCATTTTTCCCACTTTTGTGTGTATCCCACTCGCCTGTGTGTATCCCCCGTCTACTGTGTGTTTTCCTCTCTGCTTTGTGTATCCTCCTCTCTCCTGTGTGTAGCCTCCTCTCCCCTGTGCGTATCATTTTCTCTGCTGTTTGTAACCTCCACCCTCCTGTGTGAATCCCCCTCCTTCTGTGTGTATACCCCTCTCTCCTGTTTGTATCTTCCTCTCTCCTGTGTGTATTCTTCTCTCTCCTGTGTGTATTTTTATCTCTCTTGTGTGTATCCTTTTCTCTCCTGTGTGTATCCCCCTCCCCCGTGTGTATCCCCATTCCTCTTGTGTGTATCCCCCTCTCTTTTGTGTGCATCATTCTCTCTCCAGTGTGTATTCTCCTTTCACCTGTGTGTATCCTCCCTTCTTCTGTTTGTATTTGTTTCTCTCCTGTGTGTATCCTTCTCTCCATTCTGTGTATCCTCCTCTCCTGTGTGTATTTTCCTCAATCCTGTGTGTATCCTTCTCTCTCCTGTGTGTATGCTACTCTTTTCTTTGTTGATCTCCCTCTCCTGTGTGTATCTTCCTCTCTGCTCTGTGTATCCTCTTCTCTTTTGTGTGTATCTTCCACTTTCCTGTGTGCATCTTTCTTTCTCCTGTGTGTATCCTCCTCTCTCTGTCTGTATCACCCTCTCCTGTGTGTATCTCCCCTCTCTCCTGTGTGTATCTTCTCTCCTGTGTATATTCTCCTCTCTCCTGCGTGTATCCTCCTCTATTCTGTGTGTACCCTTCACTCATTTGTGTGTAATTTTTTCTCTCCTGTATTTATTTTTCTCCCCCTCTGTGTATTTCCCACTCTCCTGTGTGTATCCCCTTTCATTCTGTGTTTATGCTCCACTCTCCTGTGTGTATCCCCCTCTCTTCTGTGTGTATCCTCCTCTATTTTGTGTGTATACCCCTCTATCTTGTGTGTATCTCTATCTCCTTTGTTTATTATCCTATCTCCTGTTTGTATCCCACCGTCTCCAGTGTTTATCTCCCTCGTCTGTGTGTATCCCACTCTCTTTTGTGTGTTTCCCCCCTTCTTTGTGTATCCTCCTCTCTCCTGTGTGTATCGTCCTCCGTCCTTTGTGTATCCCCCATCTTCTGTTTGTATCCCACCGTTATCAGTGTTTATCCCCCTCGCCTGTGTGTATCCCCCCTCTCTTGTGTGTTTCCCCCTCTTCGTTGTGTATCCTCTTCTCTTTTGTGTGTAGCCTCCTCTCTCTGTGTGTATCTTCCTCTCTCCTATGTGTCCCCTTTTCTCTCCTGTGTGTATCCCCCTCTCTTGTGTATTCTTCTCTCTCCTGTGTGTATCCTCCTCTCTACTGAGTGTATCCTCATCTCTGCTGTGTTTATTCCCCTCCCCCTGTGTGTATCTCCCTGTCTGCTGTGTGTATCCCCCTCTCTCCTGTGTGTATTATTTTCTGTCTTGTGTGTATCCTCCTCTCTCTTGTGTGTATCCTCTCTTTTGTGGGTATCCCCCTTTTTCTGTGTGTATCACCATTACTTCCTTGTGTATCTCCCCCTCTCCTGTGTGTATCCTCTCTCCTGTTTGTATCCTTTGCCTCCCGTGTGCATCTTTTTCTCTTTTGTGTGTGTTTCCCTATCTTCTGTGTGTATCCTATTTTCTTCTGTGTGTATTTTCTTCTCTACTCTTTGTATCCTCCTCTCTCTTGTGTGTATCCTCCTCTTTCCTGTGTGTTTCCCCCTCTCTACTGTGTCTATTCTCCTCTCTCCTGTGTGTATCCTCTTTTCACCTGTTTGTATTATCCTCTCTCTTGTGTGTATTCTTTACTCTCCTGTGTGCATCTTCCTCTCTCCTGTGTGTATCCTTCTCTCTCCTGGGTGTATCCTCCTCTCTTCTTGTGTATACTCTTCTCTCTTGAGTGTGTCTTCCTCTCTCCTGTGTGTATCCCCCTCTTTCCTGTGTGTATCCTCCTCTATCCTGCGTGTATTCTTTTTTCTCTTGTGTGTATGCCCCTGTCTCTTGTGTGTATGCTTCTCTCCTGTGTTTATTTTCCTCTACCCCTTGTGTATCCCTCTCTCTCTTCTGCGTATCCCCCTCTCCTGTGCGTACTCCAATCTCTCCTGTGTGTATCCCTCTCTCCTGTGTGTATCCTCCTTTCTCCTGTGTGTATCCTCCTCTCTGTGGATTCTCCAATCTCCTGCGTGTATCCTCCTCTCTTCTGTTTGTGTCCTCTTCTCTTTTGTGTGTATCCTCTCTCCTGTATTTATCCTTCTCTCACTGTGTGTATACCCCTCTCTCCTGTGTGTATCCCCATCTCTGCTGTGTGTATGCCCCACTCTCCTTTGTGTACCCCCCTCTCCTGTCTGTATCCCCCCCTCTTCAGTGTGTATTTTCCTCTCTCCTGTCTGTATGTACCTCTCTCCTGTGTGTGTCCCCCTCTTCTGTGTGGATCCCCCCTCTTCTGTGTGTATTTTCTCGTCTCCTGTGTGTATCATCCTCGCCTGTTTGTATCCCCCTCTCTCCTTTGTATTTCCTGTTTTTCTTGTGAATCCTCCTCTCTTCTGTGTGCATCCTCCTCTCTTCTGTGTGTATTCTCCTCTCACCTGTGTGTACCCTTTAATCTTTTGTGTGTATCCCCCTTCCCCTGTGTGTATCTTTGTCTATCCTCTGTGTATCCCCCTTTCTCCTGTGTGTATTTTGCACTTTCCTGATTGTATCCCCTTCTCTTTTTTGTGTATCCCCCTTTTTTTGTGTGTATACTCCTCTCTCCTGTGTGTATGCCCCTCTGTCTTGTGTGTATTCTTTTTTCGCCTGTGTGTATCCCCCTCTCTTTTCTCTGTATCCCCCTCTCCTTTGTGTATCCTCCTCTCTCCTGTGTTTATAACCCTGTCTCCTGTGTGTATTCAACTCTCTTGTGTGTATCCTTCTCTCTTTTGTGAGTATGCCGCTCTCCTGTGTGTACTCTCCTCTCTCCTGTGTGTATCTTCCTCTCTCATTGGTGTGTCCTCCTTTTCTCTGTGTGTATTTTTTTCTCTTTTGTGTGTATTCTCCTCTCTCCTGTGTCTATTTTCCTCTCTCCTGTGTCTGTTTTCCTCTCTCCTGTGTGTATTTTCCTCTGTCTTGTGTGTATTTTTTTCTCTTTTGTGTGTATCCCCCTTCCTCTGTGTGTATGCCGCACTCTTTTCTATGTATCCCCCACTCTCCTGAGTGTATCTCCCTCTGTCCTGTGTGTATACTCCTCTCTCCTGTGTGTATCCCCCTTTCACGTGTGTATCATCCTCTCTTTTCTTTGTATCATTTTCTCTCCTGTTTGTATCCTCCTCTCTCCTTTCTTTATCCTCCTCTCTCTTGTGTGTATACTCCTCTCTCCTGTGTGTATACCCCCTCACTCCTGTGTGTATCTTCCTTTCTACTGTGTGTATCCTCCTCTCTTCTGTGTGTATCCTCCTCTCTCCTGTGTGTATGCCCCTCTCTCCTGTGTGTATCCCCCTCTCCTGCGTGTATCCTTTATTTCCCTGTGTGTATCACCCTCTCTTTTGTGTATGCCTGTGTCTCTTTTTTGTATTCTCCTCTCTCCTGTGTGTATCCCCCTCTCTCCTGTGTGTATCTCTCTCCATCCTGTGTCTATGCCCCACTCTCCTGTGTGTATTCTTTTCTCTCCTGGGTGTAGCCCCCCACTCTCCTGTGTTTATTCTCCTCTCTTTTTTGTGTATGCTTCTTTCTCCTGTGTGTATCCTTCTCTCCTGTGTGTATCCCCTTCTCTCCTGCGTGCATTGCCCCACATTTGTGTTTATCCCCCTCGCCTGAGTGTATCCCCCTCTCTACTCTGTGTTTCCTTCTATTCTTTATGTATCCTCCTCTCTTCTGTGTGTATCCTTCTCTCTCCTGAGTGTATCCTCATCTCTGCTGTGTGTATCCTCCTCTCTCCTGTGTGTATCTCCCTGCCCCTGTGCGTAACCTTCTCTCTTCTGTGTGTATACACCTCTCTCCTGTGTGTATCCTTTTCTCTCCTGTGTGTATTCTTTTCTCTATTGTGTGTATCCTCCTCTCTCCTGTGGGTATCCCCCTTTTTCTGTGTGTATCCCCACTTCTCCTGTGTGTATCTCTTCTTCTCCTGTGTGGATCCTCCTCTCTCCTGTTTGTATCCTTTTCTCTCCCATGTGTATCTTTCTCTCTCCTGTGTGTCTCTTTCTCTCTTCTGTGTGTATCCTTCTTTCTTTTGTGTGTATCTTCCTCTTTACTGTGTGTATCCTCCCCTCTCTTGTGTGTATCCTCCTCTTTCCTGTGTTTATCCACCTCTCTACTTTGTCTATCCTCCTCTCTCCTGTCTGTATGCTCCATTCACCTGTTTGTATTCTCCTCTCTCTTGTGTGTATTCTTTACTCTCCTGTGTGTATCCTCCCCTCTCCTTTGTGCATCCTCCTCTCTCCTGTGTTTATCCTCCTCTCTCCTGGGTGTATCCTCCTCTCTTCTGTGTGTATACTCTTCTCTCTTGTGTGTATCTTCCTCTCTCCTGTGTGTATCCTTCTGTCTCCTGTGTGTATCCTCCTCTCTCCTGCCTGTATTCTTTCCTCTCCTGTGTGTATGCCCCTCTCTTTTGTGTGTATTTTTCTCTCTTGTGTGTATACTACTCTCTTTTTTGTGAATCCCTCTCTCGTGTGTATCCTCATCTCTCCTGTTTGTATCTTCCTCTCTTCTGCGTGTATCCTCTTCTCTTCTGTTTATATCCTCTTCTGTTTTGTGTGTATTCTCTCTCCTGTATCTATCCTTCTTCCACTATGTGTATACCCCTCTCCCCTGTGTGTATCCCCCTCTCCTGTGTGTATCCTTTTCTCTCCTCTGTGTATCCCGCTTTCTTCTGTGTGCATTCTGCTCTTTCCTGTTTGTATCGCCCTCTCTCCTGTGTGTATACCCCTCTCTTCTGTGTGTATACTCCTTTCTCCTGTGTGTATGCCTTTCTGTCTTGTGTGTATTCTCCATTCTCCTGTTTGTATCCCCCTCTCTCCTCTCTGTATCCCCCTCTGTTTTGTATATCCCTTTCTCTCGTGTATCTTCCTCTCTCCTGTGTGTATCCTCCTGTATCCTGTGTGTATCCTTCTCTCTTTTCTGTGCATGTGCCTCTCTTTTGTGTGTATTCTCCTCTATGGTGTGTATCCTCCTCTCTGCTCTCTGTATCCTCCTCTCTCGTGTGTATCTTTCCTTCATCTGTGTGTATCTTTCTCTCTTTTGTGTGTATCCTCCTCTCTCCTGCTTGTATCCTTCTTTCTCCTGTGTGTATACCCCTCTCTTGTGTGTATCTTTTCCTCTCCTATGTGTATTCCCCTCTCTCCTGTTTGGATACCCCTCTGTCTTTTGTGTATTGCACTCTCCTGTGTGTATCTTCCTCTCTCCTGTGTGTATCCCCCTCTCTCCTGTGTGTATGACACTCTTCTGTGTGTATACTCCTCCCTCCTGTGTGTATCCTTTTTCTCCTGTGTGTATCCCAATCTCTCCAGTGTGTTTTTCCTTCCTTCTGTGTGTATGCCCCACTCTCATGTTTGTATCACCCTCTCTTCTGTTAGTATCCTCCCTGTCTAATGTGTGTATCCTCCTTCTCTCTTGTGTGCATCTTACACTCTTCTGTGTGTATTCTTCTCTCTCTTGTGTTTGTCCTTCTCTCTCGTGTGTGTATCCTCCTCTCTCCTGTGTGTATTCCCCTCCCCCTGTGTGTATGCCGCACTCTTTTGTTTGTATACCCAACTCTCCCGAGGGTATACCCCTCGCTGCTGTGTGTGTTTTCCTCTCTTTTGTGTGTATCATCCTTTCATGTGTGTATCCTTCCCTCTCCTGTTTGTATCATTTTTTCTCCTGTGTGTATCCTCCTCTCTCCTTTCTGTATCCTCCTCTCTCTTGTGTGTATACTCCTCTTTTCTGTGTGTATCCTCCTCTCTCCTGTTTGTACCTTCTTCACTCCTGTGTGTATACCCTCTCTCTCCTGTGTATATCCCTCTCTCTACTGTGTGTATCTTCCTTTATTCTGTGTGTATCTTCCTCTCTCCTGTGTGTATGACTTTCTCTTTCGTGTGTATCCCCCTCTCCTGCGTGTATCCTTTTCTCCCTTTGTGTATCCTTCTCTATCCTGTGTGTTTCCGCCTCTCCTTTGTGTACGCCTTTGTCTTTTTTGTGTATACTTCTCTCTTCTGTGTGTATTTTTCTCTCTCCTGTGTGTATCCTCCTCCCCCTGTGTGTATCCCACTTTCTCCTGTGTGTATACCCCTTTCTCCTGTGTGTATCCTCCTTTCTCATCTGTGTATCCTCATTTCACCTGTGGGATCCTTCTTTCTCCTGTGTGTATCATCCTCTTTCCTGTGTGTATCTTCCTCTCTCCTGTGTATATCTTTTTCTATTCTTTGTGTATCCTCCTGTCTCCTGTGTGTATCCTACTTTATCCTGTCTGTATTTTCTTTTCTCCTGTGTGTATCCCCCCTCTCTCCTGTGTGTATCTTCCTGTATCCTGCGTGTATTCTTCTCTCTCCTGTGTGTATGCCCCTCTTTTCTGTGTGTATCACCCTCTACTGTGTGTATTCTCCTCTCTGCTCTGTGTATCCTTCTCTCTCCTGTGTGTATTTTTTTCTCTCCTGTGTGTATCTTCTTAACATTGTGTATCCTCCCTTTTTCCTGTGTGTGTCCTCCTCTATCCTGTGTGTATCCTTCTCTCTCCTGTGTTTATGCCCCTCTCTTCTGTGTGTATCCTTCTTTCCTGAGTGTATTCTTTTTTTCCTGTGTGTATCCCCGTTTTTTCTGTGTGTATTTCCCTCTTCTGTTTGTATGCCCCTATCTCTTTTGTGTGTCCTCCTCTCCCCTTTGTGTATCCTCTTCTCTCCTGTGTGTATCCTCGTCTCTCCTGAATGTATCCTCATCCCACTGTGTGTATTTCTCTTGCTCCTGTGTGTATTCCCCTCTCTCCTGTGTGTATCCTTCTCTCTCCTGTGTGTATTCTCCTTTCCCCTGTGTGTATTCTTTTCTCTTTTGTGTGTATCTTCCTCTCTCTTGTGTGTATCCTCCTCTTTTCTCTGTGTATTCCCCTCTTTTTTGTGTCTATCCTTTATTCTTCTGTGTGTATCCTCCTCTCTCCTGTGTGTACCCACCCTCTCCTGTGTGTATTCTCCTCTCTCCTGTGTGTATCATCCTCTGTCCTGTGTGTATCCTCCACTCTCCTGTGTGTATCCTCTCTTCACCTGTGTGTATCTTTCTCTCTCTTGTGTGTATCCTCCACTCTCCTGCGTGTATCCTCCTCTCTTCTGCGTGTATACTTCTCTCCTGTGTGTATACTTCTCTCCTGTGTGTATCTTCTCCTCTCCTCTGTGTATCCCCCTTTCTCCTGTTTGGATCCCCCTCTCTTGTGTGTATCTCACTCTCCTGTGTGTATTCTCGTCTCTCCTGTGTGTATCCTTCTCTCTCCGGTGTGTATGTTCCTCTTCTGTGTGTATACTCCTCTCTCCTGTTTGTATTTTCTTCCTCCAGTGTGTATCCCACTCTCTCCTTTGTGTATTCTCTTTCTTTTGTGTGTATGCCCCACTCTCCTGTTTGCATCCTCTCTCTTCTGTTAATATCCCCCCTCTCTCCTGTGTGTATCCTCTTCTCTTCTGTGTGTATCCCCATCTCTTTTTTGTGTATTCTCCTCTCTCCTGTGTGTACCCACATTCTCCTGTGTGTATTTTTCTCTCTCCTGTGTGTATCTTCCTCTCTCCTGTGTGTATCTACCTCTCTCCTATGTGTATACTCCTCTCTACTGTGTGTATCCTCCTCTGTCTTTTGTGTATCCTTCTCCCTCCTGTGTGTATCTTTTTCTCTCCTGTGTGTATCCTTCTCTCTCCTGTGTGTATCCCAATCCTTCTTGTGTGTATTCTTTTCTATCCTGTGTGTACCTTCCCTCTCTTCTCTGTTTATCTTCCTCTCTCCTGTGTTTATATCCCTGTCTTTTATGTGTATTTTCCTCTCTCCTGCGTGTATCTTCTTCTCTCCTGTGTGTATTTTTATTTCTCCTCTGTGTTTCCTCCTCTCTCCTGTCTGTATCTTTTTTTTCCTGTGTGTATACTTCTCTCTTCTTTGTGTATTCCCCTCACCTGTGTGTATACCCCTCTCTCCTGTGTGTATTCCCTCTCTATTTTGTGAAATTCCGTCTCTCCTGTGCGTATCATTCTCTCTTATTTGTATGCTCCTCTCTTTTGTGTTTATACTCCTTTCTTCTGTTTGTATTCTTCTCTTTTCTGTGTGTGTCCGCCCTCTCTCTTGTGTGTAATGCCCTCTCTCCTCTGTGTATTTCCTTTTCTTCTGTGTATACTCCTCTCTCCTGCGTGTATCCTTCTCTCTTCTTTATGTATCTTTCTGTCTTTTATGTGTATTTCCCTCTCTCCTGTGTGGATCCCTGTTTGTATGCTCCTCTCTCTTGTGTGTATTCCCCTCTCTCCTGTGTGGATCCCTCTCTCTCCTGTGTGTATTCCTCTCTCCTGTGTGTATACCCTCTCTCCTGTGTGTATCCCACTCTTTTGTGTGTATCCCCCTCTCTCCTGTGTGTATTTTCCTGTCTCCTGAATGTATCCACGATTCCTGTGTGTATTCCCCTCTCTCCTGTGTGTATGCTCCTTTCCTGTGTGTATCTTCCTCTCTCCTGTGTGTATCTTTCTCTCCTCTGCGTGCATCCTCCCCTCTCTTCTGTCTATGCCCCTCTCTCCTGTATGCATTCTCCTCTCTTGTCTTTATTCCCCTCTTTTCTCTGTGTATATCACTCTCTCCTATGTGTATCACCGTCTCCTGTGCATCTCCCCCTCTCGTCTGTGTGTATCCCCCAATCCTGTGTGTATCCTTTTCTCTCCTGTGTGTATCCCCCGTCTCCTGTTGTATTCTTCTCTCTCCTGTGTGTATCCTCCTCTTTCCTGTGTGTATTTTCCTTTCTCCTGTGTGCATTTCCCTCGCTCCTGTGTGTATTTCTTTCTTTTGTGTGTATCCCTTTTTTGTGTGTATTTCCCTCTCTTCTCTGTGTATCCCCCCTTTTCTCTGTGTACACCCCTGTCTCCTGTGTGTATCCCCCTCTCACCTATATATATCCCTCGCTCCTGTGTGTATTTTTCTCTCCTTTGTGTGTATTCTTTTCTCTCCTGTGTGTATGATTCTCTCTCTTGTTTGTATCCCCTTCTCTCCTGTGTGTATTTTTCTCTCTTTTGTGTGTATCCCCCTCTCTCCTGTGGGTATCCTTCTCTGTGCTTCGTGTATCCTCTCTCCTGCGTGTATCCTCCTCTCTCCTGTGTGTAAACCACTCTCCTGTGTGTATTCTCCTCTCTCCTATGTGTTTTCTCCTCTTTCCTGTGTGGATCCTCCTCTCTCTTGTGTGTATCGCCCTCTCCTGTGTGTATCCTTCTCTCACATGTGTTTATCCGTCTCTCTTCTGTGTGTATCCTCCTTTATCCTGTGTGTATTCTCCTGTCTTCTGTGTGTATCTTTTCTGTCTCCTGTGTGTATGCCCCTCTCTTCTCTGTGTATTCCTCTCACCTGTGTATAAACCCCACTCTCCTGTGTATCCCTCTCTCTTCTGTGTTTATCCCCCTCTCTATTTTGTGAATTTCCGTCCCTCCTGTGGGTATTCTCTCTTTTGTGTGTATCCTCCTCTCTTTTTTTGTGTATTATCCTCTCTCCTGTGTGTATCCGACGAATCTCTTTTGTGTAACGCCATCTCTCCTCTCTCCTGTGTATACTTCTCTCTCCTGCGTGTATTCTTCTCTTTTCTTTGTGCATCTTTCTCTCTCCTATTTGTATCCCCCTCTCTCCTGTGTGTATGCTCCTCTTTCTTGTGTGTATTCCCCTCTCTCCTCTGTGTATCACCCTCTCTTGTGTGTATACCTTCTCTTTTGTGTGTATCCCCCACTCCTGTGTTTATCCCCTTCTCTTCTGTGTGCATTTCCCTGTCTCCTGTATATATCCAACTCTCCTGTGTGTATCCCCCTCTCTCCTGTGTGTATTCCCCTCTCCTGTGTCTATACTCCTCTCTCCTTTGTGTATCCTCCTCTCTCCTGTGTGTATCCTCCTCTCTCCTGTGTGTATCCTCCTCTCTCCTGTGTGTATCTCTCCGCTTTCCTGTGTGTTTCCCTTCTCTCTCCTGTGTGTAACAGCTTTCTTTTCTGTTTTTATCACCCCTTTCTTTTGTGTGTATTTCTTTTTCTCTTTTTTGTATCCCCCTTTTCTGTGTGTACACCCCTCTCTCCTGTGTGTATCCTCCTCTCACCTGTGTGTATCCTTCGCTCTTTTGTGTATCCTTCTCTCTCCTGTGCGTATCCTCTCTCCTGTATTTTCCCCAGTCCTTTTGTGTGTATTCCTCTTTCTCCTGTGTGTATCTCCCTCTCTCCTACGTGTATTCTTCAATCTCCTGTGAGTATCTTTCTTTCCCCTGTGTGTATTCTCCTCTCTTCTGTGTGTATCCTTTCCTTTCTTGTGTGTATTTTTCTCTTTTCTGTGAGTATCCTTCTTTCTTTTGTGTGTATCCTTCTATTTTTTGTGTGTATCCTCTGTTCACCTGTGTGTATTTTTCTCTCTTGTGTGTATTCTTCTCTCTCCTGTGTGTATCCTTCTCTCTCTTGTGTGTATCCCCTTTTCGCTGTGTGTATCTTTCTCTATACTGTCTGTATCACCCTCACTCCTGTTTGTATCCTGCTCTCTTTTTTATGTATTCTTCTCTCTCCTGTGTGTATCTTCCTCTCTCCTTTGTGTATCATTCTCTCTCTTGTGTGTATCCTTTTCTCTCCTGTGTGTATCCTCCTCTCTCCTCTGTTTATTCTCCATCTCTCCTGTGTGTATCCCCCTCTCTTCTGTGTGTATTTTTCTCTCTCCTGAGTATGTCCTCCCCTCTCCTCTGTCTATGGCCCTCTCTATTTTATGTATCCCCTTCTCCTGTGTTTTTTCCCCTCTCTACTGTGTGTATCCCCCTCTCTCCTGTGGGTATCCCACTCTCCTGTGCGTACCCCTCTCTCTTCTCTGTGTATCCCCCCCCGTGTATTTATCCTCTTTTTTTCTGTGTGCATTTTTCTCTCTCCTCTGTGTATTCTCCTCTCTCCTGTGTTTATCCTTCTCCTACTGTGTGTATACCCCTCTCTTCTGTGTGTATCCCCCTCCCTTAAGTGTGTGTGCCCCACTCTTTTGTGTGTATCTTTCTATATTTTGTGTGTATACCTTTCTCTCCTGTGTGTATCCTTCTCTTTCCTGTGTGTATCCTCCTATCTCCTGCGTGTATCCTCCTCTCTCCTGTGTGTATCATCCTCTCTCTTGTGTGTATCCTGCTCTCTCCTGCCTGTATCTTCTTCTATTTTGTATGTATTCTCCACTCTTTTGTGTGTATCCTCCTCACTCCTGTATGTATCCTCCTCTCTCCTGTATGTATCCTTCTTCCCCTGTGTTTATCTTCCTCTCTCTTTTGTGTATCCTCTTCTCACCTGTGTGTATTTTCCAATTTGCTGTGGGTATCCCCCTCTCTTCTGTGTGTATCTCCCCCTCCCGTGTGTGTATCCTCCTCTATTTTTGTTTATACCCCTCTCTCCTGTTTGTATCATTCTCTTCTTTGTGTATCCTTCTCTCTCCTGTGTGTAACCCACCGTCCTCTGTGTGTATCCCCGTTGCCTCTGTGTATCTTCCTCTCTCTTGTGTGTTTCCCCTCTTTTTTGTTTATCCTTATCCCTCATGTGTGTAGCCTCCTCTCACCTGTGTGTGTCCTCCTCTCTCCTGTGTGTATGTTCTCTCTCTTGTGTGTATTCCCCTCTTTTCTGTGTGTATCTTCCTCTATTCTGTCTGTATCCAACTCCCTTCTTTGTGTATCCCTGTCTCCTGTGTGTTTTTTTTTCTCTCCTGTGTGTATCCCACTCTCCTCCGTGTATTACCTTGTCTCCTGTGTGTACCCAACTCTCCTCTGTGTATCCTCTTCTTTCCTGTGTGTATGCCCCTCTCTTATATGTATTTTCCTCTCTCCTGTGTGTATCCTCCTCTCTCCTGTGTGTATCCTTCTCTCTCCTGTGTGTATCCTCCTCTTTCCTGTGTGTATCCTCTCTCCTATGTGTATTTTTCTCTCTCCTGTGTGTATCTTCCTCTCTCCTGTGTGTATTTTTCTTCTCTCCTTTTTGTTTCCCTCCACTCTCCTCTGTGTATCTCCTTTCTCTCCTGTGTTTATCCCCCTATTCTTCTGTGTGTATTTTCCTCTCTTTTATGTGTATTTACTCCCTTTTGTTTGTATTCTCCTCTCTCCTGTGTGTACGCCCCTCTCACCTTTGTATATTTCACTCTCCTGTGTCTATCCTCCTCTCTCCTGTGTTTATCCCTTTTTCCCTGTGTGTATCCCACTTTCCTGTGTGTATGCCCCCCTCTCTTTTGTGTATCTCCCTCTCCTTTGTGTATCCTACTCTCTCCTGTGTGTATCTTTTTCTCTCTTGTGTGTATTTTCCTCTCCCCTGTCTGTATCACACCTCTTCTTTGTGTATCTTCCTCTCTTCTGTGTGTATACTTCTGTCTCCTGTGTGTATATTTCTCATTTTTGTTTGTATCTTCCTCTCTTTTGTGTGTACCCTCCTCTCTTTTTTGTGTATCACCCCTCTCCTGTGTTTATTCCCCTCTCTCCTGTGTGTATTTTTCGTCTCCTGTTTTTATTCTTTTTTCTTCTGTGTGTATCCTCCTCTCTCTTGTGTGTACCTTCCTCTCTTCTTTGTGTATCACCCCTTTCCTGTGTGTATCCCCCTCTCCCCTGTGTGTATTTTTCTGTCTTTTTTGTGTATCCTTCTCTCTTCTGTGTGTATCCTCTTCTCTCCTGTGTGTATCCTGTTCTCTCCTGTGTGTATCCTCCTCTGTCCTGTGTGTATTTTAATCTCCTGTGTGTATCTTCCTCTCTTATCTGTGGATCCTCCTCTCTTATGTGTGTATCCTGTTCTCTGCGGTGTATATCCCTTCTCTCTCCTGTGTGTATCCCCCTCTTTCGTGTGTATTCCCTCTTTTCTTTGTGTATCCTTTGCTCTGCTGTGTGTTTTCTTCTCTCTCCTGAGTGTACGCCCCATTCTCCTGTGTGTATCCAACTCTCGTGTGAATTTTCTTCTCTCTCCTGTGTGTATCCCTTTTCTCCTATGTGTATCACCCTCTCCTGTGTGTATGACCCTCTCTCCTCTGTGTATCACCTTTTCCTGTTTGAATCCTTTTCTCTCCTGTGTGTATCCCCCTTTCTTTTGTGTGTATTTTTCTCTTTTGTGTGTATATCCCTCTCTCCTGTGTGTATCTCCCTCTCCTATGTGAACCCTTCTCTTTCCTATGTGTATCCTTTGGTCTTTTGTGTGTATCCCCCTCTCTCCTGTGTGTATTTTACTCTCTTCTCTGTGTATCCCCCTCTCCTGTGCATATCCCCCTCTTATGTGTGTATTTTCCACTCCTGTGTGTATCATTTTCTCTTCTGTGTGTATCTTTTTCTCTCCTCTGTGTATCCGTCTCTTTCCTGTATGTATCCTCTTTCTCCTGTGTGTATCCTCCTATCTACTGTGCCTATCTTTCTCCTCCTGTGTGTATCCCACTTTGTCCTGTGTGTATCCTCTCCCTTTTGTGTGTATGCCCCACTCTTCTGTGTGTATCACCCTCTCCCCTGTTAGTATGACCCGTCTCCCCTGTGTGTACCCTTCTCTCTTCTTTATGGTCCTACTCTCTTCGGCGTGTATAATTTTCTTTCTTTAGTGTATCCACCCACTCCTGTGTGTATCCTCCTCTTTCCTGTGTGTATCCACCCTATTCTGTGTGTATCCTCCTCTTTACTGTGTGTATCCTCCCCTCTCCTGTGTGTATTTTCCTCTCTCCAGTTTGTATCCTCCTCTCTCCTGTGCGTATCCTCCTCTCTCCTTTGTGTATCCTCCTCTCGCCTGTGTGTATCCTCCTTTCTCCTTTGTGTATCCTCCACTCTCCTGTGATTATCCACATTTTTTCTGTGTGTATCCTACTCTCTCCTGTTTGTATCTTCCTCTCCTGTGTGTATCTTCCTCTCTCCTGTGTGTATCCTCCTCTCTTCTGTGTGTATCCCCACCATTCTTGTGTGTATCCCCCTCCCTCCTTTGTGTATCTTCCTCGCTCCTGTGTGTATCCTTCTCTCTCCTGCGTGTATCTTGTTCTTTCCTCTTTGTATGCCCCTCTTTCCTGTATGTATGCCCCTCTGCTGTGTTTATTCCCCTCTCTTCTGTGTGTATCCCCCTCTCTCCTCTCTGTATCCCCCTCTTTGTGCATATACCCCTCTTTTCTGTTTTTATCCCCCACTCCTGTG
>PVHO010029747.1:0-22946 GCA_004024885.1 Saguinus imperator | reverse complement strand
CTGGGGCGCGGGCGCCAGCGGCTTTGGTGACTCTAGATAACCTCTGGTCGATCGCATGCCCCCCGTGGTGGCGACGACCCATTCAAACGTCTGCCCTATCAACTTTTGATGGTAGTCACCGTGCCTACCATGGTGACCACGGGTGACGGGGAATCAGGGTTTGATACCGGAGAGGGATCCTGAGAAACGGCTACCACATCCAAGGAAGGCAGCAGGCATGCAAATTACCCACTCCCGACCCGGGGAGGTAGTGATGAAAAATAACAATACAGGACTCTTTCAAGGCCCTGTAATTGGAATGAGTCCACTTTAAACCCTTTAACGAGGATCCATTGGAGGGCAAGTCTGGTGCCAGCAGCCACGGTAATTCCAGCTCCAATAGCATATATTAAAGTTGCTGCAGTTAAAAAGCTCATAGTTGGATATTGGGAGCGGGCAGGCGGACTGCTGCGAGGCGAGCCACCGTCCGTCCCTGCCCCTTGCCTCTCGGCGCCCCCTCAATGCTCTTAGTTGAGGTCCCACGGGGCCCGAAGAGTTTACTTTGAAAAAATTAGTGTTCAAAGCAGGCCCGAGCCGCGTGGATACCACAGCTAGGAATAATAGAATAGGACCGCGGTTCTATTTTGTTGGTTTTCAGAACTGAGGCCATGATTAAGAGGGACGGCCGGGGGCATTTGTATTGCGCCGCTAGAGGTGAAATTCTTGGACCGGCGCAAGACGGACCAGAGCGAAAGCATTTGCCAAGAATGTTTTCATTAATCAAGAACAAAAGTCGGATGTTTGAAGACGATCAGATACCGTCATAGTTCTGACCATAAACGATGCCGACTGGTGATGCGGCGGCGTTATTCCCATGACCCGCCAGGCAGCTTCCGGGAAACCAAAGTCTTTGGGTTCCGTGGGGAGTATGGTTGCAAAGCTGAAACTTAAAGTAATTGATAAAAGGGCACCACCAGGAGTGGAGGCTGTGGCTTCATTTGACTCAACACGGGAAACCTCACCTGGCCTGGACACTGACAGGATTGACAGATTGATAGCTCTTTCTCGATTCCGTGGGTGGTGGTGCATGGCCGTTTTAGTTGGTGGAGCGATTTTTCTGGTTAATTCTGATAACGAACAAGACTCTGGCATGCTAACTAGTTACGCGACCCCTGAGCGGTCAGCATCCCCCAACTTCTTAGACGGATAAGTGGCGTTCAGCCACCCAAGATTGAGCAATAACAGGTCTGTGATGCCCTTAGATGTCCGGGGCTGCACGCACGCTACACTGACTGGCTCAGCGTTTGCCTACCCTATGCTGGCAGGCGCGGGTAACCCGTTGAACCCCATTCATGATGGGGATCGGGGATTGCAATTATTCCCCATGAACGAGAAATTCCCAGTAAGTGCGGGTCATAAGCTTGCGTTAAGTCCCTGCCTTTTGTACACACCGCACGTCGCTACTACCCATTGGATGGTTTAGTGGGGCCCTTGGATCGGCCCCGCCAGGGTCGGCTGATGGCCCTGGTGGAGCACTGAGAAGACAGTCGAACTTGACAATCTAGAGGAAGTAAAAGTCGTAAAAAGGTTTCCATAGGTGAACCTGCAGAAGGATCATTAATGGAGAGAGGAGAGACCACTCCACTCACGTGCGTGCGTGTGCCTGCGCGCCTCTCTTTGCGTGAATGAGAGACCCCGTGTGGCGCATGTGCCGGTGGGGCCTGTGTCGGGGGATCCCCGCCGGCTGCGGAAACCAGAGAACTCGGGAAAAAATGGGGGAGACGGACGGGAATCTCACATGTGCCAGCGCACGTGTGTCATGGATGTGGGTGTGCTTGGCCATTGGGTGGGCCAGTGACCGGTGGGAAGGTCACCGACCATGGTCTCAATGTGCGTCTGCAGGCTGGGGGCTGCTGTGCCCTCCCCGCCAGCTCCCATCTAGAATTCTGGCAAGGTACCTGCTGCTGCCACCACCACCGCCTCCTCCTCCTATTACCCCACGCCGTGCCATAATGACCCGGCCTACTCTTTCGTGGCCTTACCGCAAGGGCGTCTCGAGGGTTAGGGGCCGGATGCCGGTTGATTGTCCCTATCTCCTCGTTGGCACCCCGCTGTCCAGGAACATAGCATGTTACAGCGAGGAGGTTTAAAAACCACTTGGGGGTCGCTAGTTCGTCCGTGTGTCGTGGGCGGTGGGCCCGTGGGAAACTTCTGTGCTGAGGGGCCTGGCTCCTCCCTCGGTTCCAACGTGGACTCACACCTATTACTATTTATGGACACTTATTCAAAGATTCACTAAATAATAAACACCTGCGGAATAGTCAGAAGTCTCTTTCTTATGGCCACTCATTTAGACCCTCACTAAGTGTAAACACCTGAAGAAAGAGTCAGGATTTATCTTTATCCCCTAATTCCGAGTCTCCCTAAATAATGCGAACCTGTGAAAGAGTCAGGAGACTTTTTCATGAGGCCTCTAATTCGGGAGTGTCACTGAATAATGTGATGCAGTCAGGAGTCTATTAAATGTAGACACATATTCAGAGCCTCAGTGAATAAGAGAGGCCCTTCCTATAGTAAAAATTTTAATTAATATGGCAAAATCTTCTGAGCCTCACTGAATAATACACACCTGGGATTAATGTGGAGTGTATTTTCCATGGAAATTCATTCAGAGCCTCTGTAATTAATGTACACCCGTGGAGTAGACAGGAGTCTGTTATATTAGGACACATATTCATAGCCTCAGGGGATGATATGCACGTGTGGATTAGTCAGGATTCCACTTTGTATGGCCACTGACTCGTAACCTCAGTGGAAAATGCACAAATGTAAAGTACTCAGCAGTCTATTTCATCTAGAAACTCATTCAGAGATTCACTGAATAATATGAATATTTAAGATAGACAGCATCCTGTTTCATATGGTCACACAAAAAGAGACACCCTGAGTAATGCACACCTGGGGAAGTAATAGGAGTCTACTTTATACAGCCTCTAATTTACAGCCTCAGGGAATAATGCACACGTGTGGAATAGACACTAGTCTATTTTAAATGGCCACAGAAAGCAAAGCCTGAGTGAGTAATACAGAGCTTTGGAATAGTCACTAGTCTATTCCATATGCCCAAATATTTAGAGAAGAGTCAATAATACACACCTGTGGACTAGTCAAAAAACAGATTCATGTGGCCAAAAAGTTTCAGAGCCTCAGTGAAGAATACATAAATTGGATAAACTCAGGACGCTATTGCATGTGGCATTAATTTCAGAGCTTCACTGAATAGGATACTCCTCTACTGTACTCAGAATGCTCTTTCATACAAGCACATATTCAGAGCCTGACTGAATAACATTCACCTTGAGAAAAGTCAGGATTCTATTTCATATAGCCACTCATTTAGAGGTGAACGTGAAAGCGCACGCCTTAGCAGTATTCATGTGTCTCTAGTTTATGGCCACACATTCAAGGATTCAAAGAATAATACAGACATATGGAAATATCAGGAGTGTACTTCACCTGGCCACTTAATTAGAACCTCAGTGAAGAATTATATATATCTGGGAAATACTCAGTGTATATTATATATAGCTTCTTATTCAGAGACAAACAGAATAATGCGCACCTAAGGAATAGTCTGGAGACTACTTGATATGACCCTACAGCCAGCGACTCAGGGGACAATGCAGAACGGAAAAATAGTCAAGAGGACAGAGTCAGGAGTTTATGTTATGTGGTCACTCGTTCAGAATCTCACTGAAGAATAAACAGCTGGAAAATAGTCAGAGTCTAAATCATATAGCCACTCAATCACAGCATTACCGAATAATGCAAAATGGGGCAATAGTAAGGAGTCTATTTTATGTGGCCTGTCATTCAGAGCTTCAGTGCATAATAAACAGCCGTGGAGTATTCAGTAACCGATTTAAGGTACCCCCAAATTAAGCAGCTCTGTGAATGATACACACACTTGTCAGAGTCAGGAGACTATTTGATACAGACACTAATACAGAACCTTTTATACATGTGCAGAATACTGCACATGTGGGGAATAATCACTAGTCTGTTTCATACGGTGATTTGCTTAGAGAATCAAAAAGTAACGCACACCTGTGAAGTAAAATGGGTTCTATTTCATTTGGTCACTCTTTAAGTGGTTCTGTGAATAATATGTATATCTGATAAGTCAGGAATCTCTTTCACATGGCCACTGGTTCAGTGCCTGTGTAAAGAAAACTCCCCTCAAATGTAGTCAAGGGTCTACTTCTAATGGCTACACATTCAGAGTCTGTGTACGTAATGAACACCAGGGCAATACACATTAGTGTTCTTTTTATGCCCACTTAGTCAGAGTCTCTTTCAGAAGTACACACATGGGGAAGAGTTAAGAGTCTACTACATGTAGCCACTCATTAAGAGCCCTAGGGAATAATTCACACCACTGTGATAGTCGAGGATTTCTAATATGACCACTTGATTTGTGCCTCACTGAGTGATATACACCTGAGGAATCCTCAGGATTCTATTTAATTCTACCACTCATTGAGAACCCTATTGAATAATTCACAATGGAGTAATCATCAGTTTTCTATTTTATGTGGTCTATCATTCAATGTTTCAGTGATTCTTCCAACTTCTATGGAGAAATCAGGACGCTGCTTAAAATGACCACGAATTAAGGTACACCCTGAATGATACACACATGGCTGACAGACAGGAGTCTTTTTCCTACGTACCCTAATTTTGTGTATGGCTGAGTAATGCACACCTGGGGCAGTGTCAGGAGTCTAATTGTATGGACACTCAAACAGAGCCAGTTTGATTAATGCACATATAGATAAAAAGGAGGCGTATGTGTCATATGGCTACTCATTCAATAAAACAGTGAATAATGCACATGTGGAGTAATTAGAAATGTGTTTTATTTGGCCCCTTTTTGGAAGTCCCACTGAATATGACACACTTCTGATATAGTCTGGATTCTACTTTTTATGGCCACTCATTTAAAGAATAACTAAATAATGCACTTCTGCGGAATAGTAAGAGGTCTCTTTCTTACGGCCACTCGTTTAGGGCCTCACTAAGTGTAAACACCTGGGGAAAGAGTCAGAATTTATCTTTATCCCGTAATTCTGAGTCTCCCTAAATAAGGCGCACCTGTGGAAGAGTCAGGAGACTTTTTCATGAGGCTTCTAACTCGGGAGTGTCACTGAATAATGTGGTGCAGTCAAGAGTCTATTTCATGTAGACACATATTCGGAGCCTCAGTGAATAAGAGAGGTTCTTGCTATAGTAAAATATCTAATTAATATGTCAAAATCTTCTGAGCCTCACTGAATAATACACACCTGGGGATTAATGTGGAGTGTATTTTCCATGGACATTCATTCAGAGCCTCTGTAAATAATGTACACCCGTGGAGTAGACAGGAGTCTGTTATATTAGGACACATATTCATAGCCTCAGGGGATGATATGCACATGTGGATTAGTCAGGATTACACTTTGTATGGTCACTGACTCGTAACCTCAGTGAAAAATGCACAAATGTAAGGTACTCAGCAGTCTACTTCATGTAGACACTCATTCAGAGATTCACTGAATAATACCAATATTAAAGATAGACCGCATCCTGTTTCATATGGTCACACAAAAAGAGACTCACTAAGTAATGCACACCTGGGGAAGTATAAGGAGTCTACTTTATACAGAATCTCATTTACAGCCTCAGAGAATAATTCACACGTGTGGAATAGACACTAGATTATTTAAATGGCCACAGAAAACAAAGCCTGAGTGAGAAATACACAGCTTTGGAATAGTCACTAGTCTTTTCTATATGCCCAAATACTTAGAGAAAGAGTCAATGATGCACACCTGTGGACTATTCAGAAAACAGATTCATGTGGACAAAAAGTTTCAGAGCCTCAGTGAAATATATATAACTTGGATACACTCAGGACGCTATTACATGTGGCATCAATTTCAGAGCTTCCCTGAATAGGATACACCTCTATTGTTCTCAGAATGCTCTTGCATACAGGCACATATTCAGAGCCTGACTGAATAACATTCACCTTGAGAAAAGTCAGGATTCTATTTCATATAGCCACTCATTTAGGGGTGAACGTAAAAGCGCACACCTGAGCAGTATTCAGGATTCTCTATTTTATGGCCACACATTCAGGGATTCAAAGAATAATAAAGACATATGGAAACGTCAGGAATGTACTTCCCATGGCCTCTTAATCAGAACCTCAGTGAAGAATCATATATATCTGGCAAATACTCAGGAGTATATTATATATAGCCACTTATTCAGAGACTCACAGAATAATGCGCACCTAAGGAATTGTCTGGAGACTACTTGATATGACCTTACAGCCAGCGACTCAGGGGACAATGCAGAACTGAAACATAGTCAAGAGGACAGAGTCAGGAGGTTAGGTTATGTGGTCACTCGTTCAGAATCTCACTGAAGAATGAACAGCTGGGGAATAGTCAGAGTCTATGTCATATTTCCACTCAATCACAGCATTACCAAATAATGCAAAATGGGGCAATAGTAAGGAGTCTATTTAATGTGGCCTGCCATTCAGAAATTCAGTGCATAATAAACAGCTGTGGCATAGTCAGGACTCGATTTAAGGTACCCCTAAATTAAGCAGCTCTGTGAATAATACACACCTTTGTCAGAGTCAGGAGACTATTTGATATAGACAATAATACAGAACCTTTTATACATGTGCAGAATACTGCACATTTGGCGAATAATCACTAGTCTGTTTCATATGGTGATTTGTTTGGAGAATCAAAAAGTAACGCACACTTGTGGAGTAAAATGGGTTCTATTTTATTTGGTCACTCTTTAAGTGTTTTCATGAATAATATGTATATCTTATAAGTCAGGAATCTCTTTAACATGGCCACTGGTTCAGTGCCTCTGTTAAGAACACTCCCCTCAAAAATAGTCAAGGGTTCACTTCAAATGGCTACACAATCAGTCTCTGTACGTAATGAACACCAGGGCAATACACATTAGTGTCCTTTTTATGCCAACTTAGTCAGAGTCTCATTCAGAATTACACACATGGGGAAGAGTTAAGAGTCTACTACATGTAGGCACTCATTAAGAGCCCTAGGGAATAATTCACACCACTGTGATAGTCGAGGATTTCTAATATGGCCACTCGATTGGTGCCTCACTGAGTGATATACAACTGAGGAATCCTCAGGATTCTATTTGATTCTACCACTCATTGAGAACCTTATTGAATAATTCACAATGGAGTAATAGTCAGGTGTCTATTTTATATGGTGTATCATTCAAAGTTTCAGTGATTCGTCCAACTTGTATGGAGAAATCAGGATGCAGTTTAAGATGACCACGAATTAAGGTACTCCCTGAATGATACACACCTGGCTGACAGACAGGAGTCTATTTCCTATGCACTCTAATTTTGTGTATCGCTGAGTAATGCACACCAGGGCAGTGTCAGGAGTCTATATTGTATGGACACTCAAACAGAACCAGTTTGATTAATGCACATATGGATAAAAAAAGAGGAGTCTGTGTCATATGGCTACTCATTCAATAAAACAGTGAATAATGCACATGTGGAGTAATTAGAAATGTGCTTTATTTGGCCCCTCTTTCACAGCCCCACTGAATATTACACACTTCTGATATAGTCTGGAGTCTACTTTTTATGGCCACTCATTTAAAGAATCACTAAATAATGCACACCTGCGGAATAGTCAGAAGTCTCTTTCTTATGGCCACCCGTTTAGGGCCTCACTAAGTGTAAACACCTGGGGAAAGAGTCAGGATTTTTCTTTATCCCCTAACTCTGAGTCTCTCTAAATAATGCGCACCTGTGGAAGAGTCAGGAGACTTTTTCATGAGACCTCTAACTCGGGAGTGTCACTGAATAATGTGGTGCAGTCAGGAGTCTATTTCATGTAGACACAAATTCAGAGACTCAGTGAATAAGAGAGGCCCTTGCTATAGTAAAACATCTAATTAATATGGCAAAATCTTCTGAGCCTCACTGAATAATACACACCTGGGATTAATTTGGAGTGTATTTTCCATGGACATTCATTCAGAGCCTCTGTAAATAATGTACACCTGTGGAGTAGACAGGAGTCTGTTATATTAAGACACATATTCATAGCCTCAGGGGATGATATGCACGTGTTGATTACTCAGGATTCCACTTTGTATGGCCACTGACTCATAACCTCAGTGGAAAATGCAGAAATATAAGGTATTCAGCAGTCTATTTTATCTAGACACTCATTCAAAGATTCACTGAATAATACCAATACTTAAGATAGACCGCATCCTGTTTCATATGGTCACACAAAAGGAGACTCACTGAGTAATGAACACCTGGGCAAGTGTTAGCAGTCTACTTGATACAGCCTCTCGTTTACAGCCTCAGGGAATAATGCACACATGTGGAATAGACACTAGCCTATTTTAAATGGCCACTGAAAGCAAAGCCTGAGTGAGTAATACACAGCTTTGGAATAGTCACTAGTCCATTCCATATGCCCAAATATTTAGAGAATGAGTTAATAATACACACCTGTGGACTAGTCAGAAAAGAGATTCATGTGGCCAAAAAGTTTCAGAGCCTCGGTGAAAAATACATAACTTGAATACACTCAGGACGCTATTACATGTGGCATCAATTTCAGAGCTCCACTGAATAGGATACACCTCTACTGTACTCAGAATTCTATTTCATACATGCATATATTCAGAGCCTTACTGAATAACATTCACTTGACAAAAGTCAGGATTCTATTTCATATAGCCACTTATTTAGAGGTGAACATAAAAGAGCAGGCCTGAGCAGTATTCAGGAGTCTCTATTTTATAGCCACACATTCAGGGATTCAAAGAATAATACAGACATATGGAAACGTCAGGAGTGTTCTTCACATGGCCACTTAATCAGAACCTCTCTGTAGAATCATATATATCTGGGAAATACGCAGGAGTATATTATATATAGCCTCTTATTCAGAGACTCACGGAATAATGCGCACCAAATAATAGTCTGAAGACTATTTGATATGACCCTACAGCCAGCGACTCAGTGGACAATGCAGAACTGAAAAATAGTCAAGAGGACAGAGACAGGAGTTTATGATATGTGGTCACATTTTCAGAATCTCACTGAAAAACACACACCTCAGGAATAGTCAGAGTCTAGGTTATATGGCCACTCAATCACAGCATTATCGAGTAACGCAAAATGGGGCAATAGTAAGGAGTCTATTTCATGTGGCCTGTCATTTAGAGCTTCAGTGCATAATAAACAGCTGTGGAGTAGTCAGGACCCGATTTAAGGTACCCCCAAATTAAGCAGCTCTATGAATGATACACACACTTGTCAGAGTCAGGAGACTATTTGATATACACATTAATACAGAACCTTTTATACATGTGCAGAATACTGCACATGTGGGGAATAATCACTAGTCTGTTTCATATGGTGATTTGTTTGGAGAATCAAAAAGTAACGCACACCTGTGGAGTAAAATGGGTTCTATTTCATTTGGTCACTCTTTAAGTGTTTCCATGAATAATATGTATATCTTATAAGTCAGGAATCTCTTTAACATTGCCACTGGTTCAGTGCCTCTGTACAGAACACTCCCCTCAAAAGTAGTCAAGGGTCTACTTCAAATGGCTACAAATTCAGAGTCTCTGTACATAATGAACACCAGGGTAATACACATTAGTGTCCTTTTTTATGCCCACTTAGTCAGAGTCTCATTCAGTGATACACACATGGGGAAGAGTTAAGAGTCTACTACATGTAGTCACTCATTAAGAGCCCTAGTGAATAATTCACACCACTGTGATAGTCGAGGATTTCTAATATGGCCACTTGATTTGTGCCTCACTGAGTAATAAACAACTGAGGAATCCTCGGGATGCTATTTGATTCTACCACTCATTGAGAACCTTATTGAATAATTTACAATGGAGTAATAGTCAGGTGTCTATTTTATGTGGTCTATCATTCAAAGTTTCAGTGATTCGTCCACCTTCTATGGAGTAATCAGGACGCTGTTTAAGATGACCACGAATTAAGTCACTCCCTGAATGATACACATCTGGGTGGCAGACAGGAGTCTATTTTCTATGAACTCTAATTTTGTGTATTGCTGAGTAATACACACCTGGGGCAGTGTCAGGAGTCTATTTTGTATGGACACTCAAACAGAACCAGTTTGCTTAATGCACACATGGATAAAAAGGAGGAGTCAGTGTCATATGGCTACTCATTCAGAAAAACAGTGAATAATGCACATGTGGAGGAATTAGAAATGTGTTTTACATGGCCTCTCTTTCACAGCCTCACTGAATATTACATACCTCTGATATAGTCTTGAGTCTATTTTTTATGGCCACTCATTCAAACAATCACTAAATAATGCACACCTGCAAAATAGTGAGAAGTTTCTTTCTTATGGCCACTAGTTTTGAGCCTCACTAAGTGTAAACACCTGGGGAAAAAGTCAGGATTTACCTTTTTCCACTAATTCTGAGTCTCCCTAAATAATGCGCACCTGTGGAAGAATCAGGAGACTTTTTTATGAGGCCTCTAACTCGGGAGTGTCACTGAATAGTGTCGTGTAGTCAAGAGTCTATTTCATGTAGACACATATTCAGAGCCTCAGTGAATAAGACAAGCCCTTGCTATAGTAAAAAATCTAATTAATATGGCAAAATCTGAGACTCACTGAATAATACACACCTGGGGATTAATTTGGAGTGTATTTTTCATGGACATTCATTCAGAACCTCTGTCAATAATGTACACCTGTGGAGTAGACAGGAGTGTGTTATATTAGGACACTTATTCATAGCCTCACGTGATGATATGCACGTGTGGATTAGTCAGGATTCCACTTTTTATGGCCACTGACACGTAACCTCAGTGGAAAATGCAGAAATGTAAGGTACTCAGCAGTCTATTTTATCTAGACACTCATTCAGAGATTCACTGAATAATACCAATATTTAAGACAGACCTCATCCTGTTTCATATGGTCACACTAAAAGAGACTCACTGAGTAATGCACACCTGGGCAAGTATTAGGAGTCTACTTTATACAGCCTCCCATTTACAGCCTCAGGGAATAATGCACACGTGTGTATTAGACACTAGCCCATTTTAAATTGCCACAGAAAGCAAAGCCTGAGTGAGTAATACACAGCTTTGGAATAGTCACTAGTCTATTCCATATGCCCAAGTATTTATAGAATGAGTCAATAATACACACCTGTGGACTAGTCAGAAATCAGATTCATGTGGCCAAAAATTTCAGAGCCTCAGTGAAAAATACATAACTTGGATACACTCAGGACGCTATTACATGTGGCATCAATTTCATCGCTTCACTGAATAGAATACACCTGTATTGTAGTCAGAATTCTATTTTATACAGGCACATATACAGAGCCTGACTGAATAACATGCACCTTGAGAAAACTCAGGATTCTATTTCGTATAGCCACTCATGTAGAGGTGAATGTAAAAGCGCACGCCTGAGAAGTATACAGGAGTCTCTATTTTATGGCCACACATTTAGGGATTCAAAGACTAATACAGATTTATGGAAACATCAGGAGTGTACTTCACATGGCCTCTTAATCAGAAACGCTGGTAGAATCATATATATCTGGAAAATACTCAGGACTATATTATATATAGACACTTATTCAGAGACTCACGGAATAATCCGTGCCTTCGGAATAGTCTGGAGACTATTTGATATGACCCTACAGCCAGCCACTTAGTGTACAATGCAGAACTGAAAAATAGTCTAGAGGATAGCGTCAGGAGTTTATGTTATGTGGTCACTCGTTCAGAATCTCACTGAAAAATACACACCTCAGGAATAGTCAGAGTCTAGGTCATATGGCCACTCAATCACAACATTACAGAATAATGCAAAATGGGGAGATAGTAAGGAGTCTATTTCATGTGGCCTGTCATTCAGAGCTTCAGTGCATAATAAACAGCTGTGGGGTAGTCAGGACCCGATTTAAGGTACCCCCAAATTAAGCAGCTCTATGAATGATACACAGACTTGTCAGAGTCAGGAGACTATTTGATATAGACATTAATTCAGAAACTTTTATACATTTTCAGAATACTGCACATGTGGGGAATAATCACTAGTCTGTTTCATATGGTGATTTGTTTGGAGAATCAATAAGTAAGGCACACCTGTGGAGTAAAATGTGTTCTAATTTATTTGGTCACTCTTTAAGTGTTTCTGTGAATAATATGTATATCTGATAAGTCAGGGATCTCTTTCACATAACCACTGGTTCAGTGCCTCTTTAAAGGACACTCCCCTCAAAAGTAATCAAGGATCCACCTCAAATGGCTACACATTCAGAGTCTCTGTACGTAATGAACACCAAGGCAATACACATTAGTGTCATTTTTATGCCCACTTAGTCAGAGGCTCATTCAGTGATACGCACATGGGGAAGAGTTAAGAGTCTACTACATGTAGCCACTCATTAAGAGTACTAGTGAATAATTCACACGAGGGTGATAGTCGAGGATTTCTAATATGGCCACTCGTTTTGTGCCTCACTGAGTGATATACAACTGAGGAATCCTCGGGATTCTATTTGATTCTACCACTCATTGAGAACCTTACTGAATATTTCACAATGGAGTAATAGTTAGGTGTTTATTTTATATGGTCTATCATTCAAAGTTTCAGTGATTCGTCTACCTTCTATGGAGTAATCAGGACGCTGTTTAAGATGACCACGGATTAAGTTACTCCCTGAATGATACACACCTCGCTTACAGAGAGGAGTCTATTTTCTATGAACTCTAATTTTGTGTATTGCTGTGTAATACACACCTGGGGCAGTGTCAGGAGTCTATTTTGTATGGACACTCAAACAGAACCAGTTTGCTTAATATACACATGATTAAAAAGGAGAAGTCAGTGTCATATGGCTATTCATTCAAAAAAACAGTGAATAATGCACATGTGGAGTAATTAGAAATGTGCTTTATTTGGCCCCTCTTTCACAGCCCCACTGAATATTACATAATTCTGATATAGTCTGGATTCTACTTTTTATGGGCACGCATTTAAAGAATCACTAAATAATGCACACCTGCGGAATTGTCAGAAGTCTCTTTCTTATGGCCACTCGTTTTGAGCCTCACTAAGTGTAAACACTTGTGGAAAAAGTCAGGATCTACCTTTTTCCACTAATTCTGAGTCTCCCTAAATAATGCACACCTGTGGAAGAGTCGGCATACTTTTTCATAAGACCTCTAACTTGGAGTGTCACTGAATAATGTGTCGTACTCAGTAATCTATTTCATGTAGACACATATTCAGAGCCTCATTGAATATGAGAGGCCCTTGCTATAGTAAGGAATCTAATTAATATAAAAAAATCTTCTGAGTTTCACTGAATAATACACACCTGGGGAATAATTTGCAATGTATTTTCCATGGACATTCATTCAGAGCCTCTGTAAATAATATACACCCATAAAGTATACAGGAGTCTTTTATATTAGGACACACATTCATAGACTCAGTGGATAATATGCATGAGTGGATTAGTCAGAATTTCATTTTGTATGTTCACTGACTCTTAACCTCAGTGGAAAATGCACAAATGTAAAGTACTCAGCAGTCTACTTCATATAGACACTCATTCAGAGATTCACTGAGTAATACCAATATTTAAGTTAGACAGCATCCTGTTTCATATGGTCACACAAAAAGAGACTCACTGAGTAATGCACACCTGGGGACGTGTTAGGAGTCTACTTTATACAGCCTCTCATTTACAGCCTCAGAGAATAATACACACGTGTGGAATAGACACTAGCCTATTTTAAATTGCCACAGAAAGCAAAGCCTGAGTGAGTAATACACAGCCTTGGAATAGTCAGTAGTCTATTTCATATGCCCTAATATTTAGAGAAAGAGTCAATAATACACACCTGTGGACTAGTCAGAAAACAGATTCATGTGGCCAAAAAGTTTCAGAGCCTCAGTGAAAAATACATAACTTGGATACACTCAGGAGGCTATTACATGTGGCATCAATTTCAGCGCTTCACTGAATAGAATACACCTGTATTGTAGTGAGAATTCTATTTCATACAGGCACATATACAGAGCCTGACTGAATAGCATACACCTAGGGCAAATTAAGGATTCTATTTCGTATAGCCACTCATTTAGAAATGAATGTAAAAGCGCACGCCTGAGAAGTATTCAGGAGTCTCTATTTTATGGCCACACATTCAGGGATTCAAGGAATAATGCAGACTTATGGAAACGTCAGGAGTGTACTTCACATGGCCACTTAATCAGAACCTCTGTGTAGAATCATATATATCTGGAAAATACTCAGGAGTATATTATATATAGACACTTATTCAGAGACTCACGGAATAATCCGTGCCTTTGGAATAGTGTGGAGACTATTTGATATGACCCTACAGCCAGCCACTTAGTGTACAATGCAGAACTGAAAAATAGTCAAGAGAATAGAGTCAGGAGTTTATGTTATGTGGTCACTCGTTCAGAATCTCACTGAAGAATACACACCTCGGGAATAGTCAGAGTCTAGGTCATATGGCCACTCAATCACCACATTACCGAATAATGCAAAATGGGGAGATAGTAAGGAGTCTATTTCATGTGGCCTGTCATTCAGAGTTTCAGTTCATCATAAACAGCTGTGTAATAGTCAGGACCAGATTTAATGTACTCCCAGACTAAACAGCTTCTTTGTTTTATGCAGCTCTGTGAATAATACACACACTTATCAGAGTGTGTCTTGATCTCCTGAACTCAGGTGATATATATATGTCTCAGGTTTCCAACCGGTGTAGATTACAAGTTTTACCTATCTAGTAGGGTATTTATTGATTGATTTATATATCTATATATTGACTTATTTAGAGACAGACTTTTATTTATTTACTGACATACTTATGGAGAAGCAGGTCACATTTAATTCTATATTTGGAGAAAGGTTTGAATTTATGTATTTATCTATCTTGCTATATAACAATTTTGAGGCAGACTCACATTTCCTCATTTATTTATTTAAACCAAGGCTGCAACATTTATTTACATACTGTTTGTGACTGTACAGGCTTGCATTTATACATTTTCTTAACTATCTATATGATGATATAGAGGCTGGATTGCATTTCTTAATTAACTGATTGATTGATAAATTTTAGACAGATTTTTGCTCTCTCAGCAGGCTGTAGTGCAGTGGAGAAATCCTGGCTCCCCACAACCACCCACTCTTTGGTTCCAGCAATTCTTCGGACCCAGCCTACCTCCTAGCTGGAACCCCAAGAGCGTGCCACCACGCCTGGCTAATATTTTTTTATTTTTACTAGAGACCAGGTTTCTCCATGTTGGCCAGGATGGTTTCGATGTCTTCACCTCGTGTTCCAACAGTCTCGTCTTTTAAAAGTACTGGAATTACAACGTTAAGCCATGTTGCCTGGACGTTATTTATAGATGTCATTACTGATTTATTTAATAAGAAGTAGGCAGACTGACTGGCAGTTATTTATTGATATTTTCATTGATTTTATTTAGTTGTATTCATCTTATTATTTTTGTAAATAGAAACAAGGTTTCTTTCTGCTACTTGGCCAGGCTGGTCTCGATGTTCTTCCTGACCTCAGGTGACATAGCTGGCTCAGGCTCCTGTGGGCGGGGGATTGAAAACATAAGTCAGCAAGTGCGGATGCTTATGTATTGATTTATTTATATTTCAGTTGATTGATTTAGAGGCAGAGTTGCATTTATTTATTTTCTGACGAACTTATGGAGAAGCAGGTCTTATATATTTACGTATTTGGAGGCAAGCTTTGATTTATGTATTCATCTATCTACCTATCTATTTCTTTAGAGGAAGCCTGACATTTATCCATTTATTGATTAAGACCCAGAATTGCAAATTTATTTATATACTTATGTATGTGTTGGCAGGCTGGCATTTATTCATTTTCTAAAATGTCTGTATCATGATTTAAAGGAGGTCTCTCATTTATCTACATATTGATTGATTGATTGATTGATTTTAGAGAAAGCCTCGCTCTGTCACCAGGCTGGAGTGCACTGGCCCAATCTTGGCTCACTGAAACCTCCAGCCCCTTGGATAAAGCAATTCTTTCTCCTAAGCCTCCGGAGTTTCTGGGACCACAGATGAGTGCCACCACACCTGGACAATATTTTTTATTTTTAGTAGACATGGAGTGTCAGCACGTTGGCCAGAATGGCGTTGAACTCTTGACCTCGTGATCCACCTTTCTATGTCTCCCAAGGTGCTGGGGTTCAGGCGCTAGCCACCGTGTCCAGACTTTATTAAATTATTTGTTCAGTAATTTCTTTATTTTCTTAGTGGCAGGCAGGCCATCTTTCATTTATTCATGTATATAAATCTATATTTATTTAGTTATTTTCATCGTATTTTTTTTTCTTAAATAGAGACAGGGTTTCCTTCACCATCTTGTCCGGGCTGCCCTTGATGTCCTGAGCTCAAGTGATATACCCGTCTCAGGATTCAAATGGGCAGAGTATTAAAAGCATGAGCCACCAAGCGGGGCTATGTATTTATTGATTTTCCCACCCTCTTATTAATCAATTTATTTAGACGAAAATTTGCATTTATTTAATTACTGATGTACTTATGGAGAAGCAGGTCGCAGTTTGTTATTTGTATATTTATTTACCTATTTGTTTATTGGTATATTTTGAGGCACAATTGGATTTATATATTCATCTAACTGTGTATTCATTTAGAGACACGCTGACATTTACTCATTCACGTATTTAGACCCAGGATCACAACAGTTTTATATTTATATTTTATCGTGCAGCCTTGCATTTACTTATTTATTTACTTACTTATCTATATAATGATTTCGAGGCAGGCTTCCATTTATTTACTTAGACACAGGCTCGCATTTATTAATTGGTTTTTTATTGTAGACGGATTCTTGCTCTATCAGCAGGCTGGAGTGCAGTTGTGCAATCTTTGCTTATTGCAACCCTTGACTTCTGAGTTTTAGTGATGCTTTTGCCTTAGCCTCTTGAGTATCCGAGGCCTAAGGTGCATGCGATCACACCTGGTAATATTTTTGTATTTTAAGTAGAGACCAGGTTTCCCCATGTTGGTCAGAATGGTCTCGATCTCTTGCCCTCGTGATTTGCCTGCCTCGGCCTCCCAAAATGTTGGGATTACAGGCGTCATGACCCATGCCCTGCCTTTATTGACTTATTTATTTATTTCCCAAAAGGAAGGCAGGTATTCTGGCATGTACACACATATACGTATAGGTACATATACGTTTACATATATATGTATATATGTATGTATACACACATATATATGTATACATTTATCTATTTTTGATTTAATTATTTTCACCTTATTATTTTTTAAATTGAGACAGGGTATCTTTCCGTATCATAGTCAGGATGGTCTTGGCCACCTGAAACCAGGTGATATGTATATTGCTCAGGTTATCAACTTGTGTAGATTACAAGCATTAGCCTCCAAGCAGGGCTATTTATTGATTGATTAATGTATCTATTAATTGATTTATTTAGGGGCAGACTGTTATTTATTTTCTGACATACTTAGAAAAAAGCAGGTCACATTTAATTCTGTATTTGGAGGCAGGCTTTAATTTATGTATTTATCTATCCAGCTATATAATTATTTTGAGGCAGACTCACATTTGCTCATTTATTTATTTACACACAGGCTGGCAAACTTTATTTACATACTTCTGTATTTCTGTGCAGGCTTGCATTGATTCATTTTCTTAACTGTCCATATGATGATATAGAGGCTGGCTTGCATTTCTTGATCAACAGATTCATTGATTTTGGACAGATTTTTGCACTGTTAGCATGCTGAAATGCAGGGGAGCAATCCTGGCTCCCTTCAACCTCCCCCTCTTTGTTTTCAGCAAGTCTTCAGCTCCAGCCTCACTCCTAGCTGATACCCTAAGAGCGTGCCACCATGCCTGGCTAATATTGTTGTATTTTTAGTAGAGACCTGGTTTCTCCATGTTGGCCAGGATGGTCTCGATCTCTTCACCTCTTGTTCCAAACATCTCTTTCTCCCAAAGTGCTGGGATTACAAGGCTGAGCCATGTTTTCTGGACTTTATTTATAGATGTAATTACTGACTTATTTAATTAGAGGCAGGCAGGCAGGCTGGCATTTATTTATTGATATTTTCATCGATTTATTTATTTGTATTCATCTTAGTATTTTTGTAAATAGAGACAGGGATTCTTTCAGCATCTTGGCCAGACTGGTGTCGATGTCCGCCCTGACCTCAGGTGACATAGCTGGCTTAGGCTCCCAGTGAGTGGGTTATTAAAAACATGAGCCAGCAATTCCGGATGCTTATGTATGGATTTATCTTTTAATTGATTAATTTAGAGGCAGAGTTGCATTTATTTATTTTCTGATGGACTTATGGAGAAGCAGGTCTTATGTATTTACATATTTGTAGGCAAGCTTGGATTTATGTATTCATCTATCTACCTATCTACTTCTTAAGAGGCAGCCTGACATTTATCCATTTATTTATTTAGACCCAGAATGGCATTATTTATTTATATACTTATGTATGTGTGTGCAGGCTTGCGTTTATTCATTATCTAAACTGTCTCTATCAAGATTTGTTTATTGGTATATTTTGAGGCAGAATTGGATTTATGTATTCATCTAACGATGAATTTATTTAGAGGCATGCTGACATTTACTCATTCATTTATTTAGACCCATCATCACAACATTCAGTTTTATATTTATATTTTATTGTGCAGCCTTGCATTTATTTATTTATTAACTTACCTATCTATATAATGATTTAGAGGCAGGCTTCCATTTATTTACTTAGACACAGGCTCGCATTTATTAATTTGTTTTTTGTTTCGATGAATGAATGCTCTATCAGCAGGCTGGAGTGCAGTTGTGCAATCTTTACTTATTGCAACCCTTGACTCCTGAGTGTTAGCGATGCTTTTGCCTGAGCCTCTTGAGTAGCTGGGACCAAAGTGTGTGCGACCACGCCTGGAAATATTTTTGTATTTTCAGTAGAAACGAGGTTTCCCCATGTTGACCAGAATGGTCTCGATCTCTCGCCCTCGTGATTAGCCTGCCTCGGCCTCCCAAAATGTTGGGATTAAAGGCGTCATCCACCGTGCCCTGCCTTTATTGACTTATTTATTTATTTACCAAGAGGAAGGCAGGTATTCTGGAATGTACACCCATATACGTATATGTCCATATACGTTTACATATATATACTATATGTATATATGTATGTATACACACATATATATGTATACATTTATCTATTTTTGATTTAATTATTTTCACCTTATTATTTTTTAAATTGAGACAGGGTATCTTTCCTTATATTGGTCAGGCTGTTCTTCATGTGGTGAACTCAGGTGATATATATATTGCTCAGGTTTTAAACTGGTGTAGATTACAAGCATTAGCCTCCAATCATGGCTATTTATTGATTGATTTATATATCTATTAATTGATTTATTTAGAGGCAGTCTTTTATTTATTTGCTGACATACTTATGGAAAAACAGGTCGCATTTAATTCTATCTTTGGAGGCAGGCTTGAATTTATGTATTTATTTATCTACAGAGATAATTAATTTGACGCAGACTCACATTTACTCATTGATTTATTTAGACCAAGGCTGGACAAATATTTAAATACTTCTGTATTTCTGTGCAGGCTTGCATTGATTCATTTCCTTAACTATCCATTTTTTTAACTGTCTATATGATGATATAGAGGCTGTCTTGCATTTGTTGATCAACTGATTGATTGATTTTAGACAGATTTTTGCACTGTCAGCATGCTGGAGTGCAGTGGTGCAATCCTGGCTCCCTTCAACCTCCCCCTCTTTGGTTCCAGCAATTCTTCTGCTCCAGCCTCACTCGTAGCTAGGACCCCAGCAGCGTGCCAACATGCCTGGCTAATATTGTTGTATTTTCAGTAGAGACCTGGTTTCTCCATGTGGGCCAGGATGGTCTCGATCTCTTCACCTCGTGTTCCTACTATCTCGTCCTCCCAAAGTGCTGGGATTACAAGGCTGTGCCATGATTCCTGGACTTTATTTATAGATGTAATTACTGACTAATTTAATTAGAGGCAAGCAGGCTGGCTGGCTTTTATTTATTGATATTTTCATCGATTTATTTAGTTGTATTCATCTTAGTATTTTTGTAAATAGAGACAGGGATTCTTTCAGCACCTTGGCCCAGCTGGTGTTGATGTCCTTCCTGACCTCAGGTGACATAGCTCGCTTAGGCTCCCAGTGAGCAGGGGATTAAAACATGAGTCAGCAAGTTTGGATGCTTATGTATTGATTTATCTTTTCATTGTTTAATTTAGAGGCAGAGTTGCATTTATTTATTTTCTGACGGACATTTGAAGAAGCAGGTCTTATTTATTTACATATTTGGAGGCAAGCTTGAATTTATGTATTCATCTATCAGCCTATCTACTTCTTTAGAGGCAGCCAGACTTTTATCGATTTATTTATTTAGACCCAGAATGGTAACATTTATTTATATACTTAAGTATGTGTTTGTACGCTTGCTTTTATTCATTTTCTAAACTGTCTGTATCATGATTTAGAGGAGGTTCCTCATTTATCTACTTATTTATTGATTTATTTATTTATTATAGAGAAACCCTCACTCTGTCACCAGGCTGGAGTGCACTGGCCGAATCTTGGCTCACTGCAACCTCCAGCTTCTGAGATCAAGCAATTCTTCCTCCTCATCCTCCAGAGTTTCTGGGACCACAGATGAGTGCCACCTCACCTGGCTAATATTTTTTATTTTTAGTAGACATGGAGTCTCAGCATGTTGGCCAGAATGGCGTTGAACTCTTGACATGGAGATCTACCTGCCTATGCCTCTCAAGGTGCTGGGGTTCAGGCACTAGCCACCATGTCCAGACTTTATTTAATTATTTTTTCAGTAATTTATTTAATTTCTTAATATCAGGCAGGCCATCTTTCATTGATTTCTGTATATAAATCTATATTTATTTAATTATTTTCATCGTATTTTTTTTCTTAGAGACAGGGTTTCCTTCACCATCTTTTCCGGGCTGCCCTTGATGTCCTGATCTCAAGTGATATATTCGTCTCAGGATTCAAATGGGCATAGTATTATAAGCATGAGCCACCAAGCGGCGCTATGTATTTATTGATTTTCCCACCCTCTTATTAATCAATTTATTTAGACGCAAACTTGCATTTATTTATTTACTGATGTACTTATGGAGAAGCAGGTCGCAGTTTGTTATTTGTATATTTATTTACTTATTTGTTTATTGGTGTATATTGAGGCAGAATTGGATTTATTTATTCATCTAACTATGTATTTATTTAGAGGCATACTGACATTTACCCATTCATTTATTTAGACTCAGGATCACAACATTCAGTTTTATATTTATATTTTATTGTGCAGCCTTGCATTTATTTATTTATTTACTTATCTATATAATGATTTAGAGGCAGGCTTCCATTTATTTACTTAGACACAGGCTCACATATATTAATTTGTTTTTTATGTTCGACGGATTCTTGCTCTATCAGAAGGCTGGAGGGCAGGTGTGCAATATTTGCTTATTGCAACCCTTGACTCCTGAGTGTTAGCGATGCTTTTTCCTGAGCCTCTTGAGTAGCTGGGATCAAAGGTGCGTGCGAACACGCCTGGTAATATTTTTGTATTTTCAGTAGAGACGAGGTTTCACCATGTTGGCCAGAAAGGTCTCGATCTCTCGCCCTCGTTATTGGCCTGCTTCGGCCTCCCAAATAATTGGGATTACAGGCGTCATTCAACGTGCAATGCCTTTATTGACTTATTTATTTATTGACCAAGAGGAAGGCAGGTATTCTTGCATGTACACACATATACGTATATGTACATATATGTTTACACATATATGTATATGTATATATGTATGTATACACACATATATATGTATACATTTATCTATTTTTGACTTAATTATTTTCACCTTATTATTTTTTAAACTGAGACAGGGTATCTTTCCGTATCATAGTCAGGCTGGTGTTGGCCACCTGAACCCAGGATATATATATATTGCTCAGGTTATCAACTGGTGTAGATTACAAGCATTAGCCTCAAAGCAGGGCTGTTTATTGATTCATTCATGTATCTATTAATTGATTTATTTAGAGACAGACTGTTATTTATTTCCTGACATACTTACGGAAAAGCAGGTCACATTTAAATCTATATTTGGAGGCAGGCTTTAATATATGTATTTATCTATCCAGCTATATTATTATTTTGTGCAGACTCAAATTTACTCATTTATTTATTTAGACCTAGGCTGGCAACCTTTATTTACATACTTCTGTATTTCTGTGCAGGTTTGCATTGATTCATTTCTTAACTATCTATATGAAGATATAGAGTCTGGCTTGCATTTCTTGATCAACTGATTGATTGATTTTAGCAGATCTTTGCACTGTCAGCATGGTGAAGTGCAGTGTAGCAATCCTGGGTTCCTTCAACCTCCCCCTCTTTGTTTCCAGCAATTCTTCCTCTCCAGCCTAACTCCTAGCTGGGACCCCAGGAGTGTGCCTCCATGCCTGGAAAATATTTTTGTATTTTTAGTAGAGACCTTGTTTCTCCATGTTAGGCAGGATGGTCTCGATCTCTTCACATCGTGTTCCAACCATCTCGTCCTCCCAAAGTGCTGGAATTACAAGGCTGAGCCATGATTCCTGGACTTTATTTATAGATGTAATTACTGACTTATTTAATGAGAGGCTAGCAGGCTGGCTGGCATTTATTTATTGATATTTTCATC